>JBBPLT010000020.1:306-147579 GCA_038089955.1 Strobilomyces dryophilus | reverse complement strand
CTCGACAAGATCCTCATCTCCCCGGACGGCGACATCACCGTCACCAACGATGGCGCGACCATCCTCGGTCAGATGGAGGTCGAGCACCAGATCGCGAAACTCCTCGTCCAGCTCTCGAAGAGCCAGGACGACGAGATCGGCGACGGCACCACCGGCGTCGTAGGTGCGTGCTCCTCCCCCCGACCAACCCGTGTGTTTGACGGCACAAAGTCCTCGCTGGCGCGCTCCTCGAGCAGAGCGAGGCCCTCCTCGACCGCGGAATACACCCCATCCGCATCGCTGACGGTTTCGACAAGGCCTGCGCCGTCGCCGTCGATCAGCTCGACCGCATCTCCGATCGCGTCGACTACTCGTCTCAAAACAAGGAAAACCTCGTCAAGACAGCCATGACGAGCCTCTGCAGCAAAATGTGCGTCTCTTTCCTCTCCCCGCGCCCGTCTGACCCCCCCCCCTCAGCGTATCCAAAGAGCTCAGGCAGTTTGCAGAGATCGCCGTCGACGCCGTACTGTCCGTCGCAGACGTCCAGCGCCGCGACGTCCAGTTCGACCTCATCAAGGTCGACGGGAAAGTCGGCGGCTCCCTCGCCGACACCACCCTCATCAAGGGCGTCCTCGTCGACAAGGACATGTCCCATCCACAGATGCCTTCCTCCGTCAAAGACGCCCGTCTCGCCATCCTCACTTGTCCGTTCGAGCCCCCGCGTCCAAAGACGAAACACAAACTCGACATCACCACCGTCGACGAGTTCAAGAAGCTTCGCGATTACGAAAAGGAAAAGTTCGAGAGCATGATCAAAATGGTGAAAGACACCGGTGCCAACCTCGTCATATGCCAGTGGGGCTTTGACGACGAGGCAAACCATCTGCTGATGCAAAACGAGCTGCCCGCCGTGCGCTGGGTCGGCGGTCCCGAGATCGAGGTGGCATTTCTTTTTCCCGTCTAGCCGCACGTTCTGACGCCCCCCCCAGCTGATCGCCATAGCCACCCACGGTCGCATCGTGCCCCGTTTCGAGGAACTCACGGCCGAAAAACTAGGCAAAGCGGGCATCGTACGCGAACTCACTTTCGGCACGACCCGCGACAAGATGCTCGTCATCGAAGAATGCGCCAACACCCGTGCCGTCACCATCTTCGTGCGTGGATCGAACAAGATGGTGCGAGTGTTCGTCGCACGCTCTACCTCTTGCCCATCGTTTCGCAGATCGTGGACGAAGCGAAACGAGCGTTGCACGATGCCATCTGCGCCGTCCGAAATCTCGTCGTCGACAACAGAGTGGTATATGGCGGAGGTGCCGCCGACATCAGCTGTTCCATCGCCGTCGCAAAGGCTGCCGATCAGGTCACTTCCCAACCCATCCAAGTTTTCCTTGACTGATGTTCGTTTCAGATACCCTCGATAGAACAATACGCGATGCGTTCATTCGCTGCCGCTCTCGACGCCGTTCCGCTCGCGCTTGCCGAGAACAGTGGTCTCTCGCCCATCGAGACGCTCGCCCAGGTCAAGAGTAGGCAAGTGACCGAGATGAATCCCAGTTTGGGAATCGACTGTACTGGTCAGGACGAGAACGGTACGTTCTCGCATCGCTTTGTCCCGGCGTCCCTTAATTCGGCCGCAGATATGAAGAAGCAGTTCGTGTACGACCCACTGATCTCGAAACGGCAACAGTATTTGCTTGCCACACAGGTACGTATCCTGCTAGCTTCCCAACCTCGAACTGAAGTCGGTCGTTGCAGCTCGTGCGAGCGGTCCTCAAAATCGGTGAGTAAACAGACTTGTCGTTGGCGACCAAACTGACGTCGCTGCTTTCAGACGACGTCATCGTTGCAGGCGAAGCGGAGGAGTGATAGCTGTGGACCTTGGGGGCGTCCCACTCATACATTCATGTAATTCTGCAATAGCGGGCTCAGAAAGTCGGTTGTGACCGAGCTCATTAGTCCGTTTTGTTGGACCAGGGCGACAGGCACATAGCTACGAGCATCCTGCTCGTGACACTGACAGATGTGCGACAAACATGATCAATCTAGACCAGCGCCGCAACCTTGTTCTCGTCAGGAGCCGAGACTGTCCGACTACCAACCGTTTTCAAGTATACGAGCCTGGGCGTTGCATTGGGCTCATCAATGGTCAAGATCCGTGCCGGTGACAGAACATTCTTATGCTTTGACATTCCAGAATTCCAGGCCTGCCAGTTCTACATGCACACCCCATACCCTCTTTATATTACCTTGCCCCCCTCAGCCCGTAGCTATAGGTAAACGTAGAGTAGGCCTCGATCCAGAACAGAGGATTTACGTCTGATGTCACGTCCCAACGGAGCGGCCAAGTCTGAGATTCAAGTTGTCTTCCCGTTGTGAAACGACTTCCACCTCGTGGCGTTAATAATGGAGAGACAGACCATAAAGTTCTCCCCACGAATATTGTCCCCCGTCTCTCTTCGCCTCTGATGGGTGTCGCTGACTTGAACGTGCTGGGCAAGATGCCCTTGAATGCGGAACCTTCTTCTCTCGCCGAGCTCACCAACCATCCGATCACTCCACTTCGTTTGGTCTACGCTCGTAACCATTGTATGTCCCTCTCGGACTCTTCACCTCAAGCTCCGCTTCTGACCAGCTCGTTCATAACTTGAATTACATGTCGGCCTCGCGTCGGTGCTCTTCTGCCACGTCCACAGCAGAATTCAAGGACCTTCGGTCGGATGCAGAAGGATACATCGTCAAAGTTGACGGCGAAGTGGATGGCATCAAGCAGCTCGACCTTACATTCGCCCAAATACGCGATGGCATGCCACGAAAGGACGTGACCGCCGTCCTCGTCGTACGTCCAACGCGTTCCTCGCCTCCTCGCCTTACAGAACCATGGCGGACACAGTGCGCCGGGAATCGCCGCGCCAAGATGGCTCAAAAGACGGGCAGAAGGGTGGAAGGCATCAACTGGTCCGAGGGAACTATCGCCAACGTCCGCTGGACCGGCGTGCCCCTGCGCCACGTCCTCCTCCACGCAGGCGTCGTGGACGATCACACGTCATGGAAAGGTCTCCACGCACGCTTCGCGTCCCACGTCGCGCCCTGCGAAGACGATCCTTATTACGGGGGTTCAATACCCCTGGAAAGAGCGATGAGCACGGACGGGGACGTCGTCCTCGCCTACGAGGTAATTTCGAGACCCGGGCGTCGCCGATGCCTTGCCCCTTTTATTGATTGACGCGCCGTCTCGTCGGTAGATGAACGGCGAACCCTTGACTCCTGACCATGGCTTTCCCTTGCGCGTCGTCGTCCCGGGGTGCGGCGGCATGCGCTGGGTCAAATGGGTAGATCACATCTCCATATCCCGGGAGGAGTCGCCCAACTTCTACCAGCAGAGAGACTACCGGATCCTGCCAGAGCACGTGCGTACGGTGGCGTGGTGGGCGCAACGTCCCGATGACTGACTACCTGGCATGCAGGTGACGAGCAAGAAAATGGCGACGTTGGAAGACTGGTGGTCCAAGGCTCCCTCTATGCAGAACCTGCCGTGCAACTCCGTCGTGACGAGCGTCAAGAAGCTTGGATCGGCATGTCCCGAGGAAGTGTCATTGAAGACGTGCGGATACGCCTATTCGGATTGTCCGATCGCGCGTGTCGACGTGAGCGTGGACCTGGGCGTTACTTGGCAGGAGTGCCAGATCACCTATCGAGAAGGGCAGTGGAGCTGGGCGCTCTGGGAGACGTGTATAGGGCTCACGCTGGACGAAAGCGTCGACGCCACGTTAGGCAAACGCGAGGTGACGGTGCTCAGTCGGGCCATGGACAGTGCAGGACGCGTGCAAGAGTTGACGTGTCCTTGGAACTTGCGTGGCGTTGGATATGCTGGGGCTGGAGAAGCCACCATCAAAGTGTAGCTATACTTAGCCCGCCGATGTTGCAACAAGAGACTCCATCCATAAAGGCTGGGTGCACCACTGGCGACAGAGGCAGACGATCTGTCATGCACTCATATCTTGCAATGATGCCCGATTTCTCTCGTTGCTTCAGCCTCCGAGATTACGGGAACGATCCCACAAACGCCATCACGATCGAACTCTGCAACCAGTGCGGCGCAGTACCTTATTTCACCACACTACACCTGTCTTTCTCGTCTGCATTCGAGTGAATGGACCTGACATGCACAGCAAGGCCCTCGTCATCAAAGAAACTGACAAGTGGATACATTCATACTCAATGGTGTGTCCTCACGGGTAATTTGTCCTGCTACATCAGAGAATGCTTTTATATTAGTCATGTTGAATTTTACATGGCCATGTAGCCATACGTGGAAGATTGGGGCTACGATGATGAAGTTAGCTATCAAGACGCCAGACGTTCGATAATAAATGTTTTTACCTGGACCATCACGATATGATCCTCCCCGATCATGGGAGAGTCCCACCCGTCATCCAAATGTTCAAGCATGATAGTAGCAACACGTCCCGGCAATCTAGTACCGACTTCGTCGTCAAAACATTCACAGCGACCACTCAAGTTCGACTGTTTTGCAAGACGCGTCCACGGCGATTTGGAATCGACGCTCGTTTTGACGTGCTTCCGCGCAGCGTAGCGATTGAAATCGTAAACGCGAGCTATGTGTCCGTTCTTCCACCGAAGTCCTTGGATGAATTTCATGCCATAGGCATAACAGACCCATGTCTCCGATGGCTCCCTGCAGACCATACGTGTTCCGTCCGGGCCCCAGGTGTCCCAGGGGATGCTGCGACGTGGTATATCGCGCGATCGTTCAACTTCCGAGAGTAAAGTGGACCGAGGTACGAAGAGGAGTATGCTTTCGTGGGTCTCGAACGAATTGACGCGCATGGAAATTGTGAAAATGAAGTCCTTGCGAGAACCATAGAAAGGAACTCCTGAACTGGCGGGCGGTTTCCAAGTTGGCGTCGGTTCCGCTCGAATCAGATAGTATTCCATGGTTCCTCGTAGCTCTGGATATTGAAATTCACATATGTAGGGGACATCCACCAATGAATCGATTGGATGAACATGTTCTGGCAGCCTCAGCACTTGCAACGTAGGTTCCGCGTCTGATTTGAGGATTCCAGCTAGAATCAGGTCTTCTGTCATGAAAGAAAAGGATTGAAATTGTGACGTGTGAATAGACTGTCATGGAGAAATCAACGATGAGAGAGGCAAAGCCAGGCAAGTTTACTGACCAGTTCTTGATGGCCAGTTCGCCAATTCCAGACAAGAAAAGAATTTTCCGACGATGCACCGAATTGATCATAAAAGAGGATAGCAAGGTGGCTGCCACAAATCTGCATCAGAAAGGAGAGCTCGGCGTGCAAAGTTACAGCTGAATGGGTTATCTGCGTCACAGCAGAGCGGGGATGATGCTCCCCGGTAAGAGTTCGTAAATGAATCTTGCACGACACGTTCGGACTAGTCACGAATGCAATTATGAGGGAATCCGATCGTTGCGTGTCCCACTCACATGGAACCGGACAGTTCAAGTAATACGACAAGATTCTGAGAGTTGTCGAACGTGAAGTCGCGGATTCTGAACTCGAATGGAACAGACCAACTCCTTTCAGGAATACCCTTGAGCTTGCACGGTAATTGAACGAAGGATAGTCCGTTATCCAGGGACGACTGCGCCAGTATGCCACCTATAAATTCCCAACAATGGCCATCAGACATGGTAACGAAGCCAGATGACGTCCAGCCCATATCGTTCCACACCCGATTATACTCTCGCAGGTGATTCAACCGGCTGACGGTGTCCATGGACGAGATCTCGTTATCCTCCATGTATGACGCGAAGAGCTCGACCTTGTAAACCAAATTGGTGTTTCCGGAGATGATGGAATGGAATAACTTGCAGACCTTGTTCCGTCAATGACCAGAGAAGCGCCGGGATTCGTGAACTCACTTGCATGCATCTCAGAAGAGACGGGACATCGAGGTGGTTGAAAGCCAATCCAATCAGTTCATCTGGTAAGGGCAGTCCCATCAGACGGTGTTGGCGAGAACTTCGAACTTCGAGAGTGGCACACGGAAAGGCACGCTCGTGTGGCACTGCTCGGCGTAACACGTCCGACAACTCAAGCTCAAGCTACAAGGCCAAGGCTGATCCAGGTCTCGCTCCTGAAACGTCGGTGCGACGAGGTCGTGCACGATTTGTGACAGTCAGGAGGACATGCAGATAAAGTGTTGAATTTGCCCCAGCCAACCTTGGTGTCGATCGCCAGCGGTGACTCGCAGGCACGCAAGAGTCACCCAGCCACGATGTGTTCGTCGACCAGGAGCGCTCAGTGATTTACATCATAAGCGTGTGGTCACTAAAACTGGCGAGTCTGGTCATGTTGAGGTTGTCCAGAGTTGGGTTTCTGAGGCATCGATTTTTCCTTTCCCATCGTGGCCTGGCATCGATATCTCTCCCCACACAGTCACAGAGATCTGAACCACACCCGGCATTCAGCAGCGCAATGTACCCACCAATCGAACCATTCGAGAGAGGGATGCTCGAGGTGATGGCATCTCCCAAGTTCATCCACTCGCTCTAGTTCGTCTAGCGATGCGTTCCACTCTGCGCTGGCACTTATGCACTGTACTCATAGCTACGAAGTCAGCGGTAACAAGACCGGGGTCCCAGGTATGCCCCTGGGTTTGATGTGTATGGCGCATGCAACGTAGACGTTCCCCTGATAGTCGTGTTCCTGCATGGGGGTCCTGGTGGCGGAGTAGATCCCAAGGATAGGCAATTTTTCGACCCGGAGAAGTACAAGGTCTGTCTACACGCCTCCATATTACGTCCTTATCGACGCCTTGCGCTAGATCGTCCTGTTCGATCAACGCGGTGCTGGAAAATCGATGCCGTTCGTTATTTATGCACGTCCTGGATCACGGCCCGATGTATTGATCGAAAGTGCAGGAGTGCTTCCACCGAACACAATACTACTTGGGACCTTGTGGCGGACATAGAGCGTCTTCGCGAGAAACTTGGGATCGAAAAATGGCACGTGTTCGGTGGCAGCTGGGTATGGCCTGACGCCCTCTCGCTCTCTGCGCGCTGAAACTCGTGAAATTTTCTGGCAGGGTTCCACGCTTGCTCTGGCATATGCTCAGGTCGGTGCCACGAATATTCGTCGTGTGGGTTTACCCGTTCGCACAATTTAGACCCACCCGACGAGAGTCAGGAGCCTCGTATTACGGTAGTTCCCTTCCTCGCCCTGATCACAGATTTTGCTTACAATGTGGTCGCAGAGGTGTCTTTACTCTCCGGAAAAGGTTTGTAGACTTTCCCTCCTCTCCCTCCGAGTATACTTAAGGGATCCAGCGAGCTCAACTTCTTCTATCAAGAAGGTGCTTCTCATCTCTTCCCGGAAGAATGGTAGATATCGTTACCGTTTGGAATTACTTGTTCCCGAAATCTATGAACATACGTTCAGGGACCGCTACCTTGCACTTGTGGATCCCTCCAAGCAGCACGACATGGTGGCAGCATACCACGAACTCCTTAGCTCGTCGGAGGAGACAACGAGACTACAAGCTGCAAAAGCATGGTCTAGATGGGAGTGAGTAATCAGGTTTGGGGTTTTAGCACCGCCCATGACCTCTTAACGCATAGGATGGCCACCTCTAAGCTATATGTCAGCGAAGACATGCTCAAACGTGCAGAGGAAGACACGTTTGCACTGTGTGTTACTTACATGTTGGCTGTGAATATTCTTGCTGAATGCTGAATGTCTAGTGCCTTTGCACGGATCGAAAACCACTATTTCGTCAACGAAGTCTGTTCCGGACTTTTTTTTGCGTGTATTCAAAAAAGCTGAACCACCCTGGTAGGGTTTTATGCGCGAAGGCCAGCTCTTGGAGGAGCAGAGTATCGAGAAGATGCAAGTAGAGACCTTTCGACCTCGAGTTCGCTCTTACTTATGTTACAGTCGACACATACCTGTGGTCGTCGTACAAGGAAGATACGATGTTGTCTGTCCCGTATGTTATTCTCTACTGCGGCACACTCGCTCACTTTCTGATCGACTGCGACCTAGGCGACCACTGCCTGGACACTCAAGACGGTATGGGAAGCGAAACCCTGCAAGTCCCTCAAGTTCCACATCGTCCCTGATGCAGGACACTCGTCACGCGAGGCTGGGATCGAGAAGTTGTTGATTGAAGCAACGGACGAAGTCGTTGCAAGGCATTGAGTACCATAGATAATAGCACTAGGCGAATACTTCTGAATATCGTGTCATGTGTCTTCGTGATTTTACACACGGGCCGGACATCGGATTCGCTTCATGCAACAGAACAGCCGTGCGAGCAGCGTTCTTCAAGCTACCGGCGGGCGTCTTCAGTCCTCGCTGTTCTGTTTGCATCGATTTCCGTTCTCTTGGCAAATTTTCTAGCTGCATCAACATCACTTGAACAGCAGCAGCGCCCTCGTTGAGCTTGCATTCTACTCTTGGATTTATCGAATAGCACCCATCTTTTCCAACGAACTGTCGTGCTTGTTTCCTTTGATGGCTTTAGGTACGTATCCTATATCAACTGCGGCTGATGTTCTTGTCAGACCAGACTACTTAGGGAGAGGACTTACATCCCTAAG
This sequence comes from Strobilomyces dryophilus, assembly GCA_038089955.1. Taxonomy (NCBI): domain Eukaryota; kingdom Fungi; phylum Basidiomycota; class Agaricomycetes; order Boletales; family Boletaceae; genus Strobilomyces; species Strobilomyces dryophilus. Next base: position 139,007 of record JBBPLT010000020.1, on the reverse strand, counting down.
CGCTGGCTCCGCGTTTTTCTTGTTAATGCATCACCGACGACCTTAACAACTGGACGCGTTGTCAATACGCTCCAACGGACTCGGCGATGCGATGGCAAGAAACGTTCTCGTCCCTCTTCGAGTCGGCAGCGGGACCACCACGCTCCAATGGACACGACTGGCATACGCCCAGGCAAGGTCCCTCTTTTTTGGTTCATATGGTCATCTCGCCAGGTCAACACGGCATTCTACATCACGATCATCCGTCAGCATTAATATTCTTGTGCGACGAGTCCTCAGACAAGCACCACGGATCGCGTTCTTTCTCGAATGAGCCACGTGTCTTCACCAATGTGAGCCAGCTGCCTATGCCAGCGCGACAAGATTCGTCTTCCTAGACAGGAGCCGAGATCCTCTGCGAAGCCAAGTGCGACGAGTTAGGGATGGGAACACTCAACACACTGCACTCAATGTCAACTCGATGGCCCGTCGTGAACCCCGCCCAGAGTTGCAGCTGGTGTGTGTACCACATTTGTCGTCTGTCCACCTCTGCTCTAGGCACAGTCGTGCTGACCTACTCGTTAGGCTGGGAACCGACACGGGGAGGCTACCGGTACTGCGGCGTTGTGGGGTTCAAGTCTTTGTACGGTTTCGTTAGCGTCAATTGACTTGTTGCGCATACCTCTCTCGTGTCAGACCCTCGAGGGTCCTAGGTGGGGTGTCGTGTCGTTGGCAGATAGTCTTGACTGCATGGGCATGCTCACTAAATCCATCATTTTCGGGTGTTTGGTGCACTTCTCCATATCTCCTCTTGCACCGATGACCTCGCGTCCTGCTACTTGCCCGTCGCCACGCTCTCTCGACAATATGCACATGCCCTGGATGCGATGAGGACAGCGAACCTGCACTATTGATGGATGTTGCAACATGACGCGACATGCTCCCGTAGGTGCTGCTGCATTACGATGAGGCGATGCACACGAAGACACGGCGAGGATGACGCTAACAGCGTTGACGATACCATCTGGCTCTCCCTCATTCACTCCGGATTAACGACAACGACTCGACCCGCACCAAGATGTGCCCCCTTGCCCATACTCATCGCTGTCGCTTCGCCCAACCACTGCTCCTTAGAACAGAGGATGACTGCACGGCAGATGACATCGTGCCTAAGCAACCGCTATCCCCTCACTTATGTGCTGCCGACGAATCGGCTCTTTCGCGAGGCAACCGAGAGGACAAGGATGAGGACGCGACGAGGTTGATGCTAACGATTGACTAGGCAGATAATGCTTCATAGATTTTAGACCAGGAAAACACACATTTCTTCTCTCTTCTAGCTAGCAGGACAAAATTGTTGTACATACTATAATGAGCTTGTTGCAGATCGAGCAAGGTCTGCGCCGACGCTGGGCCCGGCGCCACTTCCCCGAGATACTCATTGAATGTGCCCGTGTCACGGTCAAGGCCAAAGTTACTGAAACACTTCGTTCTGCAACGGAATCACGGTGCTGACTTCCAGGGTAAGTAGCACGTTTCGGGTACATCAATCACCTCGTCTTGTTTCGGGGTTTGATCTTGCTTTGAATGTATATTAAGAGAAGCTAGTTATAAATGATAATGCATGATTGGATCCCATCAGCAACATGAGCGTGAATTCGAAAGCGGATACAAGTGGTGCGAGGGTTTGTAAAGTATACTGTAAGCGTGGCACAGGATAGGGTTTGTGTCCACGACGGGCGGTGACATGCTTAAAACAAATAAAACAAGTGATGGTCGTTGCCGAACGAGAGACGTGAGAGTAAATGGTAGTACTGAACAGCGACTGTACAATAGCTGAGTGCATGGACAGCGCCGACCAATGATCTCTCTTGATGACTTCTACCATCGTGTAGAAGCGGCGTCACATAAGGCGTGACGGTGGCTCAGCCCAACCGCAGATGCAACTGCAGAAAGGGAGGGTGCTTGTGACGATTACAAGCTCGTTGGCGTGCCGCGTTACACCAGTCCAGATGATAGTCGAGATCGCAGACACCAAACAGTCCGGCGGGGCTATGAACCTTGCGGAGTGGGTTGTTGGACAAGCACCTCTCTGGACTGGCCTTGAATATCCTGGACAAGAACATGTGAGCCCCGAGCAGATCCACCGCAGTCGAGAGCAAATGAAGGAACGACAATGGAATCCAGTGACGAGGTATTAGAATGACATACCATCCGTTGTTTCTTTACAGGACGCGGCCGCACGTTGCCTGCGCCTGCACGAGCGCCTATGACACCAATAGGCACATTGGGGGAGAGTGAGGTTGGTGTTGGTGGCTGCATTAAACCATCTTCGAGTTCCCGTTTCTGGCCTCGGCCGGGCATAGAAATGTTTGTCCGCGGAGGTGGTCCAGTTGTTGGTGGTGCAGCTGAGCGTGGTGCAGCGCTCGTGGGAGTGGATGCCGGCTGTTCAATTGACCCCGGGGGAGGGATTGTCACAGGTGCGACCCGTGGCTTTACCAGCGATGGAGCAGGTTGTTGTTGGGCGGACATTACCGCTGGATGTGAAGGAGCCAGGGGTTGGGGAAGTGAGGTTGGTGTGCCAGGTAGCGGTCCTGGTGTGAGTCCCTGTGCTTGAGCGCGGGCAAGTTTTTTCAATTCTTTCTGTGAAGATTGAATGATGATAAGTCACGTGGTAGCAATCGAAGTGGTGGGTGTGATACTAACGCGCTTTTTGCGATCTTCCCGAGCTTGCGCAGATTCGAGTATAAGAGCACCCGCATTCCACTGCCAAAGGAGTGAGGCCACTCGAAGTAAACCAATGCAGAACACGACAAACCCCTTTTATTCCCTCAGCAGAAACAGTGAATGCTTCCTTTTGCGTTCTCACGTCGAACTGGACTAGAGGTATGTGCTGCTTCGGCGGTGCCTGCATGATGGTGACCAGATAGTCATCCTTTTTCATGGAATGCTTTCCGGGGAGTGTTTTGATGAGGTGGCGGTAAGAGTTCTTCTTTTTCTTCTCGTCTGCGTCGGGTGGGAGCGGAAGATTTGGCTGAGAGGGAGCGGAAGGTGATGCATCGAGAGAAATGCGGACGTGCTTATCATACGCGGCGTGTAGGTGGAAGCGGGCGAGAAGGTCTTGCGTGCTGGCGAGGAAGCCTTGAGGTTGGGAAATGGCTATTCGGCAGGAAAATCAAGCGACTCATACGTCAAGGGACGAAAACGCACCCATGGGTGAAGGTAAGAAGATGACGGGGGCATCCGGAGTAATTGACGACGGGCCCGCAGGTGCATTGGCATTGTCATGTGGAGGATCCACGCCATCCATGGCGACGAACCCGGTCGAAAGTGGCGACATCAGAGACACCGACTGACAGGCTGGAGGGCGCTGCGAGCCATAAAACCAAAGGGAAACAGCGGCGGGTGGGTCTGAAATGGTTGCCGTTATCGTCGACGATGAGCTCGACGTGCTGGTCGTCGTCGCTGTCGGTGGCAGGGACAAGGGGATTCCGTGTTGGATTAACACGGCCTATCGGCAAAAGATTACTTAATGAGGATCACGTGGCTCAGCGGGTACTTGCCTCGCTGTCGGCAGACCTTTGCGGGTTTGTTTAGAACTCGGCAGGTTTGACCTTCCACTAACCGAGTGCTACTCTACAGGGATGGGTCTCCGACGGTGGACCAGGTAAAGCAGTGGTGCCCCCTCTCGCGGCAGCCACAGCTAAAGTGCTTTCTTTGAGGTCCGAGTCGCATTTGCACCGCGATGACGAACTGGGCGGTCAACAATCACCTCCACTGGAGTTTACAGTGCGTGATTCCACAAGCTTGATCCAGTATAGTAACACCATTCGAAGTTCTTCGCAGTGACAATCGGGCTTCTCATCGGCTGCTTGCTATGTTTCACCAATCTTTATTTCGGTCTTCAGACGGGATGGATCAGTATGTACGTCCCTATGGTGCTACACGTGTTACAGAGATTCTCAGCAAGTGAACTCAGGATGTCGTTGCAGTCGGCCCTGATGGGATTTTTAGCATCTAGGATGCTCCCAACACCACTTTCACCTCAGGAAATCATCGTGGTACAAACCACAGCTGTCGCCACAGGGACGGTGAGCCTCTACCTTTCAGAGCAACGACAAGTATTCAAGAAACTGCTGTCAGATGCCTCTGGCAGCTGGCTTCGTCGGTATACTTCCGGCTCTTGGTCTACTAAATGAGGAACAGGATGGAAGTCCGCCAATTCACCTCTCCTGGGCAGCAACAGTCGGTTGGTCATGCTCAGTTGCATTCTTTGGGGTGTTTCTGTCGCCCCCCATCCGAAAACAAGTAGTGTGTATACTTCCTATTATGTTGTTGACAATGGTGACCGTTACTCAGATCATCGAAGAGCAACTTGCGTTCCCTTCCGGAACTGCAACAGCTCAGTTAATTTCCGTCCTCCACAAGCTTCCGCCCCCTGAGACGTCACTGCGCCGCCGTTCCGGATACAGAGCACTTGATACGGAAGACACGTTTAACCATCCCATCCTCCCCGACGACGATGGCGCTGTCACGCAAGACACTGTTGACGGTTCAGAGGCTGCTGAGGAACGCGAGTTCGTTCAGAAAGAAGGTTGGGCGGATCTTATCTATAGTTTTCTGGCTTCTGGAGCTATGACGGTCAGTTGGCACGTGCCTTGAGCATCTTGTCTCTGAATTGACTTTTTAGCTCGCTGCATATTTTTTTCCAATCATTTTCTCTGTGCCGCTGTTCGGAAAATACCTTGCTCACGAATGGCTGTGGTCATTTACACCTAGTCTGTCATACGTTGGTCAAGGTAATGATTTAATCTGGACTCAAAGTGTTTGGCTGCTCATTTTTACTAGGTATTATCATGGGCTTTCCTACAGCCCTGAGCATGAACCTGGTAACGTGTTTTTCGAGGCTGGACATGAATCGGTGTCTTACTAATCGTGTAGGGAATGCTTGTTGGCTGGGGAATTTTATCACCACTCTCGAAGCACATGGGGTGGGCGCCAGGACCGGTTGGCGACATGTCCACGGGCGCCAGAGGGTGGATTCTCTGGATTTCTCTTGCGATCATGTGTGCAGACTCCCTCGTTTCTCTATTCCCAGTTGTCCAATCGTCTGTAGCGAAGGTGATGCACTCTACCCAAAAGGTTAGCCACGCACCACACGAGCCAAATGACGATGTCGAGATGCCAGAAAGGCTTGTCCCGACGCGATGGGTTCTAAGCGGCCTGGTAATGAGTGTGTTAGTGGGGACCTTACTGGTTTGGATGGTTTTTGGGGATGAAGGAATCAAGCCATGGGCGACGCTCATTGGTTTCGCCGTTGGCGGGGTGTTGAGTATTCTGGGGTACGTGTACTGCATCAGGTATGATGGATATTCCTCTCTAACGTCTTGCTAGGGTTCGAGCATTAGGAGAAACTGATTTAAACCCTGTGAGTGGATTGGGTAAAATCTCGCAGCTTCTCTTCGCTTGGATACAACCCGGAAATGTTGTGGCGAACATAATTGCAGGTGGTGTGGCCGAGGCGGGAGCACAACAGTACACAGATTCACTCCCTACGCTGACTCACCTATCTGACACTTTAATGCAGAGCTGGGGATCTCATGCAAGACTTGAAGACTGGACATCTGATTCATGCCTCGCCAAGAGCTCAGTTCTACGGACAACTGATTGGGTCATCACTCTCTATTATAGTGACTGCGACTGCCTATACCCTTTACCAGAGGGCTTACTCTATCCCTGGTCCTTCTTTCCCGGCACCGACTGCCTACGTGTGGCTCAGCCTTGCACGTCTGCTTCGTAAGTCGCAAATTCGGAGTTACTCGCTCTTTTCCATTCTTGCTAACGTGAAAGAGTAGGTAATGGACAGCTACCCGCAATGACCAGTTCGTTCATGTTACTGTTCGCCTTGATGTTTTCCGTCATGGCGGGCATCAAGGTTATTACTGGCCAGCGTGGTTGGTCGTATGCCAGGTGGATCCCATCTGGCGTCGCGTTTGCGATAGGGTTCCTGAATACCCCATCCTTTTCGCTTGCACGCTTAGTCGGTGGGCTGATAGAGTATTGGTACCACCGAAAGATTGCGAATACCGGTGGCCAAGATGTTCGTCTGATTGTCATTGCAAGTGGATTCGTACTTGGAGAGGGGGTTGTGAGTGTAGTTGCGCTCATCCTACGGACGTGGGGAGTAGGTGTCGCTAGCTGTTGGGGTTGTGGCGGGGGGATCTGTGCTGAATGTCCCGTATGAAGTGGTCTGTGGCGTTGACAAAGCGTGCGCATGTGTATGAAGTAATGCGCGTGTCCGCTGGCTTCACAATCCGAACCGGCCGTCATCACCCGTCTCCAACGCCTGCGTGACATGTCCCGAATAGCCCTGGAGAGCATCCCTGCAATCACTTTCCACAAAGGTTCACTCACGGCTGCTAGGAGGACCACGCCGATTACTCAGTTGGTATGCCTTGGGAAGCCTTGCGCCACGTACCAGCCTGAGGTTGTGCGTTGTAGGAATATCGGTGGCTCAGGCGTCAACGTCGACTGGAAGGCAAGTGACCAGACTAAAGGGCTTTGTTATTCGACCTGAAGTGCCACGTCTTCATGACAGTGTGAGGCAGATTTACCTTCTTCTCTGCGGTTCGGCAAAGTGGAAGTTTCGTGCGAGGGTTGGAGCGGTCCCGGCGACCCATATGTGATGAAAGGTGAGTTGTATCTCTTCCTCTGGTCTACGGGCTCTGATGCTCGACAGGGTCCTGCTCCCTCGAATATCACCTCGCTCAGCTCCCCCATTCGCTCAGAGACGACACTACGGATAGACTGTCGTTCGGCGGCGTATCGAACTTCCTCAGCAGTACGTCCCAAGCGTTACCTTGCCACATGTTAGACTCATCACGGTTCAAGATTTGGACACGTCCGGTGTCGTCTTCATGCTGGTCTGGTTCGCTGTCCTGGCCATCATCCTGTACAACTTGATCTACTCCTGCTTGCGTCGGAACTACCCTCCTACGGGGAACGCCCAGCGCGTGCCGCCCCCCACCTACCCCGGCCCCGATGACAACCGGCGACCCGGTAACGCATATTTCCCGGGGGATTATTCCGGCCCGCCTCCGCCATACACAAAACACCCCTCATCCACCGACGGGTGGACTCCTGGGTTCTGGACCGGTGCAGCTCTTGGCGCACTGGGAGGTACTCTGCTCAATCGAAGTCAGTCGGCTCCACGGGTGTACGACTGGGAGCGCTCGGAATCCCGTTTCAGGACACCGGTGCGACGTAGGGCGAGCTTTGACAGAATGGAGGGCTCCTCGAACTTGGGATCCCTTAGAACGGCCACGGGTTACGGAGGGTCGAGCTCTCGCTGAAGACGAGAGCCTGGCGAAATGTAAGACTGTAACATTATTTCCGTTACCTTCCTGTCATGACAACGTACATTGGATGGTCTCGGTGTCATCTGACACAGTACTACATTTGATTTTTTGCGAATCTTGTTTTTCTATTGGCAACCATGGGAGATCTGACTATTCGGCAAGGCAAGGGGCTCGCGGTATAATTTGGTCAAATATTAGTGAGTACGAACATAAGTAGCTAACATTGTCCTGTGTAAGCCACCATCTCTCGACGGTTATGCATGCGACGAAGGAACAGCCACTGATTTCTGGCTATGGATGCTTCGATCATATGTCATAGCACCATACGTACTTGCTGAACCACCTCGAAGATCCTTTCTTACTCGAGAACGACCCCTTCTCTCTTCAGCGTTGTGTCTAGGCGCTGCGACGGGCTTCCGCCTTCTCCGAATGTTCTTGAGCATAGCCAAACTGACTTCCGGTCTAACAAACCCGATGAGGACCATGGCGACCACGACGAGAACTGCAGCTGCCACAAAAATCGCTCTAGGGAACGAGGCAACGGTGGTGCTATATATCACCCCGAACAAAACAGGCTAAGGGAATGCTTGGAGATCGAATCATTGAGTACATCTGAGAACATACCCCGATGATAGTTTGGCCAACTGCTTGAAGGGTGGACATCGCACCAAGCAATTTGTCCGGCTCGAACGATGCATCCCGCTCTGCACCATCAGTGACTTCCTCTTCTTCAGCTGTCTTACGGCCTTGGAGAAGGCACAAGGCTAGGTTTTGAGCAGCTGGCATGACACCGGCACCAGCACATGTCAATGAAGTGATTGCGACGAATAAGAATTGTGACGACCATGCAGACGTAGGAAGCGGAAGTAACACAACGAGTGCGTGAGAACAAAAGTCGACGAACATGCACCACCGCACGAGGAGTAGATCAAAGCGGATTTCGGAAAAAATGTAACTTTTCGTAGGCTTAGGCTTTGGCTTCAGGCAGTTGGTGTTGGGCTGAGCGAAGATTGTTGGCGCCACTGCTGGCCATACAGGTTTGAACAAAGCCAGGAAAACTGGATTCTCCTTCAATAGACGTTAATGAAGTGACTTGATGACTCACACGGCAGAATGCCCAGAAGGTGAATGGCCCGGCCAGTCCCCAAGAATGAGATATAGTAACCCAACTGTTCCGCACCCCAGTGATAGACATGCTCAACATAAAGATACCTGAGTTGCATAAGGCCTGAAGCAAGGTTGAAAACGAAGAGAGATAGCGCGAGGAATGTCGGGCTCCAGTCCTTGCGGGTATTTGAGGTATTTGACTGGCTGAGAATTCCGGTTGGGCGGATGATTGGAACATCGGTCGGCAAAAATTCCGCAAAGGGGGAAATGAAACTCTTAACAATGTGGATGACCATCCAAGTATGATCGTCTTTGTCTATGACACAAATCACTTAGGTATGTCTGGAGATATAAAGATGCCTTACCACTGGCTCCAATTTCATCGCCTTCTATTGCACGATTCTTACCCTTCCTGTTCACCACCTGGCGGCATTCAGATGCAGGAAGAGACTCCGGTAATACAAAAAGCGCGAATAGGAGATTTATGAAAGAACCACAGATGGCGACGCAAAACACCGAATAAACACTTCGTAATGGGTGGTGGACTGAGTTTCAACATCAGTTCAAGTGGAATCGTGGGTCCCACAGAATGCATACCATGTCCGACCTTCGAAAACGGTATCGGGTTTTTGTTTAGCCAGGCGCCTATTATTGGCCCAAGTGCCAGGCCAACGAACATCACGCCAGTGAAATGTGCATAAACAGTTGCACGGGAGTTAGGTGACGTACAATCAGCAATGTAAGCTGTGCTGGAACCAGTGAGCGACGACCATCCACCCAATAAGCCCTCGACAACCGGAGCCAAAATGAGAAGCTTGTTGGAGTGCGCTACAAGGGGGTTGCGAGGCGCGGAGACAACCGCAAAGATAAAATCCCTAATTAACATGGGTCAATGCCTCATCTCTGTCGATAGCGTGCACGTACGTGAGAAAGAGGCCAAGGATGGATACTGCAAGGACACGAGTACGCCCATAGCGTTCTCCAAAGCGATTCCACCGAGCTGTGGTGAGCGCGGAAAGTGTACCCATGGTAGTTGTGACGATGGTCTGAAGTCTGGCAGCGCCAACCTGCACGGCAGGATCTGAAGCACACGACTTGCCAGGAATGACGTGAGGATCATCCTCTTCGACACCGACACCTCTAGACTCCCAAAAATATTGTGCAGGTGGTGATACTGATGGTAAATGTATATTTGGAATGTTAGAATCAGCACTAACCCCAGGTTGAACTGAGGAAGTGTAAGTGCCTCGCACGTCCAGCATAGAAGGGCGGTTGTAGTTATCGTGGAACCGGTTACACGAAAGCTCAGTGAATACTTCGATACGAGACGCCAGGGTCATTCCACGCTGGATGAACGTAAGGGTACAGTAACGTTTCGCTTCGGTGTTCGACTCACTGCAATAGAACTTGTCAATACGAACGGAACCAGCCTGGATTGGGTCAATTCATGCGGTAGACTTCGAATAGAGAGATATACCATAGTGGGCGAGCACGGTAGAATGGCTTCTTCGGCTTTGGGGTGCCAACGAGAGGGTCCCGTTCCGATGGCAAGACGAATGTCGAGGCAAGTGGGAGGCGCTCTATAGGGGGGCGCGTGGATAAAGGAGTGAATACAGTATTCTCTGGAGAAATGATGGGGTCCGTGATGATTCTATCCAGTGGCATCGCAAGAGTTGAACTTGGACCTAGTGCGAACTGCAAGGTGGCATGGCAAGCAGGCTCCCCGAACGGTGACGCGACTTTATAAAGTGGGAACACGCGATGTACACGACCCAATTAGTAAGTTACGTACCTCATTTCCTTGGCGTCATTCTGGAGGCTCTCCGTCGACTTCTTAGAACGACGTACCTACCGCTCTTCCGTCGGCAGAGAAGGATAGCGGAACACCAAAATTGTCTAACTCACAGGGTGAAAATGTCAGAAAAAAAACGTGTGTATGATACAGTTGTCAGCTCTCAGAGGCACCGTGTGGCGAGACGAACCCATACATGGAAGACACTGACGAGCGACTCTAACTTGACAAGCTAAGATTTTCAAGTTTGGAACCTTCGAGAGGTCATGTCAGACTCATCGCACGATCGTCACGGTCGCGCCATCGCTCGGACCACGACGGCCAGGCGTTCACGCGTTCACGGGCAACCGAGGTTGATTAGTAATCGCCGCTCGATCATCTTATCGGCAAATCATTGACTCACACGCTCAACGAGTCACTCGCCTGATCGGTGACGCTCCACATCCATCATGACAGTCAGAGAACAAGTCCGCAGGATCATTCCTGAGCCTGGGGAATGCGCAATGTAAGAATGCTTTCTGCAGCATTACTGAGGGTTTATGATCGATTGGCCCAGATCACCGAAGGATGGAGAAACAAATATATTGATTACTTCTGCTTTGCCTTATTGCAACAACGTACCACACCTTGGTCCGTCTTCTGCTCGAGTGATGAGTATATTTTTGACATTCTCGACAGGAAATATCATCGGGAGCGTTCTGAGTGCTGACGTGTATAGTAGGTAGGTGCACATCTCCGTGGATTGCAGATCTGTAGACTGGCCTGGCTGACTGGGCGTCATTGCAACAGATATAGTCGTAAGTGTGTATTGCCTCGTGTTTTGGCGCATACTGCACCTTGAATGCAGGGACCCGCAATCGTCGAACCCTTTATATCTGCGGAACAGATGAGTATGGAACAGCAACCGAAACGGCAGCACTCAAGGAAGGTGTTACACCGAAGCAGCTCTGCGATAAGTATCATGCATTACACAAAGAGACCTACGAGTGGTTTGACATCGGGTAGGTCACTCGGCCGAGTCTTCTCTTTTTCGCCCTGACGGACGCTGAACAGCTTCGACCTCTTCGGACGTACTTCAACCACCCAGCATACTGAGTGATTCATTTCTCTCACACGACGTTAACGCTTCACTCACCTTAGAATTTTTTTTTTTCGGTAGGATATGCCAGTCGATATACATAAGACTAGGGAAGCATGACTATCTCGAAAAGCAAGTGAGGGACCAGACGTACTGCGAGGGTTGCCAGAAGTAGTGAGATCACCAAAAGTCATTGTCCTTTGTAATCAGACCTCTAGGTTCTTGGCCGATCGATATGTCGAGGGCATATGTCCGCACTGCACTTTCCCTGTGAGTAGATCCACGTGTCCGTTACTGAAATCTGTTGATTAATTTTGTAGGACGCTCGAGGGGATCAGTGTGACGGTTGTGCCCGTACTCTTGATGCCATAGACCTCCTCGAACCCAGATGCCTTATCGATAAGACACATAGAGTCGTCGCGCGCTCCTCCTCTCACATGTACTTCAGACTCGATAAAACACAGGCCAAATTAGATGAATGGATTAAAACGTCATACAAGAACGGCAAGTGGTCGCCTAATGCGACGATCAACACTGAAGGAGAGGTCGTCGATGCCCGCTTGAAGAGTGGTTTACGTCCGACACCTGTCACTCGGGATTTAACCTGGGGTGTGCCCATCCCACCACTTGGTAGAGAGGATGATAAGGAGATGAATGGCAAAGTGCTTTGTAAGGACTGGATCTGCCCGATGCATTCGGGACATTGACACTTCTTCCAGATGTATGGGTCTGTACCATTTTAAAGGAAGCCCTCTACGGTGGAGATTGAATGCTGTTCCATAGTTCGACGCCGTGATTGGTTACCCAAGTATAACCGCCAACTATACCTCTGACTGGCAACAATGGTGGTTCAACCCAGATAATGTCAAACTATACCAGTTCATGGGCAAGGACAATGTTTACTTCCATACTGTCTATTTTCCTGCCATGCTTCTCGCGGATGGCAGAAAATGGACTATGCTTCACCATGTATCGACTACAGGTGAGACTGTCCCCACGTTTATAGTACTTGAAACCACATAGACGTCATAGAATACCTCAATTACGAGGGTGGAAAGTTTTCAAAGAGCAAGGGCCGTGGTGTGTTTGGACCTGCGGCTAAGGAAACTGGTATCCCAGCGTCGGTCTGGCGATATTACTTGCTTGCTACCAGACCCGAAACTGCAGACGCGATGTTTTCTTGGGCGGACTGCGTAAGTCTGTGACATTGTTTCTCTCATATGGTCTTGATCCATGTTCACCGTGTTCCTCAGATTGCAGCAAATAACAACGTTTTACTCAAGAAGTAATCTTCCTTTCCGCCTTATGCCATGCAGCGCCGCTAACACAGCAATAGCTTTGGAAACTTTGTGAATCGCGCCTTGAAATTTGTAGTATCGCAATACGACAGCGTTGTCCCTGATTGCGGCGACGCTCCTGGAGCATTATCTCCCAACGACCCCGTTGATGGCGAGTTTGTTTCTGAGGTCAACAATCTCCTTAAGGAATACATAGACGCGATGGAGAGCGTGAAGCTTCGTCTCGGCCTGCAGACTGTCATGCTCGTCTCCATTCGTGGCAACGGTTACCTGCAAGCTTCCGGACTTAGCAAGGCATTACTGACGGATAATCCCACACGATGCGCTCAGGTCGTCTCGCGAGCGATAAACTTGATCTACACCTTGTCCGTATTAGTCTACCCCTTCATGCCTTCGACGTCGGAGGCCATTTTACAGCAGCTCAACGCACCAGCACGGTCTGTTCCAGAGGTGCTTTCCTCGGATATCTTGGCCGGTCATCGCATCGGGGAGCCGGATCATCTGTTTAAGAACATTGACGAGAAGATGGAGGAAGTATGGAAGGTCAAATTCGGCGGAAATGACGGACAGAGCGAGGGTGCCGCTGTTTCGAAACGCAAGGCCAAGAAACCCGCCAATCCCGACGGAAAAGCGGACGGAGTAGTGGACGGGCCGAAATCGTCAGAAGCTATTGCTCTGGAAGCCAAGATTCTTGAACAGGGTAACCATGTCCGCGCACTCAAGGAGAACAAGGCGGAGAAGAACGTCATTGATCTTGCAGTCATGGAGCTGAAAAAGCTGAAGGCCGAACTAGTTACTCTTGGGAATGCATAGGGATTGTATACATAGGCTCATACAGGTCTTCACGACAGTACTATTCGCGGGAGAAGCTGTATGATGGGTATTTGTATCGCTATCGAGACTGCATCATTCATAGATTTATCGAGGTATTGTGGTGTGAAGAAACACGAAGGGTTTGTCTGTCGAGGTTATCTTATCTGTACCAAGATCACTGCATCGTAACTGAATAGAGCATCCATTGACAAATAATCTGTGCAACTAACAGCGAACTTACAGGCATACTTAGACGTTGATGGCGATCGAGGCCTCGACACCACCCACAACAGAGTAAAGCATGCCATTTGGACCGTTCACTGGGTAGGTTGTATCTAATTTCACCACATAACTAGCGTTGGCAAAATAGTTCGCGATAGGGGTCTGAGAAAACGTCAGGAAAGGTGCCAAATTTCCAAGTGCCAAAGAACGCACCGTGACTGTAAGAGTCTGGGAGCTTCCGCTAGGGGTAGTACGAGCCAGGAGGATAGGAGGCTCGTGACCGTTGTTGTTGACGGGGACCTCGATATAGTAGTCGGCGAACTCGGGTCTGATACCAAAGGTGTTGATGGCGCAACTGAAATCAGTATTTATCGTCAAAATCTGGTGTTTTGGTTTTGTTACATTTAGCTGGAGTGCATCAAAGAACGCGTGGCTTCGTTTACCTCGCCGGGTGAGACGGAGGTCGGGCTCACGGTCAAGACCCCGAACCGGGTGGCCTCGGGACAGTTCTGACGAGGTTGGGGTACCGCAGCGACGAGAGCAGCAGCGGACACAAGGATGGCAGAGAGTGTGAACTGCATGTTGAGATAGGAAACGAAAAAGTGTGGATTACAAGCTTTGGGGGGTATGAGATGCCGGAACCCAAAGTCAGGGTTTAAGTACTGTAGGACGCACTGCATATCTCGAACGGAATTAAGTGTTTCAGCGTCGACAGCGAGTGACCGATGGACAGCTTCACGAGCGGGCAAGAAGGCCGCACTGCAAAAGCACAGACTTTCCACGCTTATTTTCTTGTGTAGCCTAACCATGCCTCCCCTGAGAATCAGGTCGGGCCTGCGTAGTCAGGCAGCGCGAGCTGCAAGTCTGAAAGCACGGCAAACATGGTACCGGATGCACGACTAGGCAAAGGGAAATGCTCAACTAGATGACGGGCAGCAAGCGTAAGACGATCGAGGTCCTCGTCAGTATTTTTACTCACCTCCATGGGTATTTTAGACGGCGTTGATAGACCGATTGAAGGAAATTTCAGGTGATTGCGATCAGAAGCGAACCTTGCACTGCCTGTCGCGGACACCTTCCCTAGCGAGCTGTACGCATGCAGGCCCTCTGCACATCAAAAAGACCGTAGCCCCGCTCGGAATACCTGCCAAACTTAAAGATCCGCTCATTCCGCCAGACGATGTTTTACTAGATAAAGGGCCGGAGGTCGGCAGAAATATGTACTGTTTGCAGGACGAGAGGGGAAGTACTAGCACTTGGGCTGAAGTTGACAGTCGAGGACAGGAGCGAATAAACTAAACAGGAATTTCTACGGCCTCTCCACAGCCACTTTCCAACCTAAACTGTAAACAAGGTGAATCATCGTCGCCGTTCACTATTCAAAGTCCACCTGTTTGTAAATGGACTGTAAAGTAAGTTACATTGGAATACTACTGATCTGGGCCTTCGCGCATACTCACGCAGCTACTCGCACACTTCTGCGATCCCAGTACATTTGACAACTAAGCTGTCAGGCTCACGGTCTAGTCCATTTACTAGGAGTAAAGCAAATCAACGATTGCTTCAGCGATGCAGGACGGCGCCAACGAATTTGTCGTGAGTGGTCTTGGCTCATGGACAACCTACCTGTTTACTAGTTATTGATACCTGGTAGTTTAAAAGAAAAAGAAAAAGGATACGGACGCTCGACGTTATAGGAGGGGGTGACGCATCGATCGACCAAGCCAGCGACGCTCAGCTCCATGCAGGGGTCCCTGAGATCGCCGTGCTGCATGAACTCGCGACGTCCTTTCCCAAACCTCCGAGTCCAAAAGCGCCTGCTGGAAATACCATCACTGTCGAAGAGTTTCTCCGTCGTTGCGTTCGAACAGTTCCGAAAACCAAGCAAGCTTTTCTCGCTGTCGATCCTCTGAAGAAGTCCCCCGCATATACGCGCCACTGCCCACCGGAACAACGCAGAACCCGCGATAGCAGAGTAGGTGAAGCGCGCAAGCGACCACGAGGCCGTTCCAGACTTGTGGAAACCATGTTCCGTGCCGCTGTTCTAACCGAAGGAAATCCCCTTGATACCTTGGTGGACGGCGCTGGAGTCTGCCACACGCGCCGTCCCTTGAAGTTTGTGCCTTTCAACAAATTCGCTAGCACATCAGGATCCTGCCAGACGAATGCAGACGAGTTCCCTGATTCTGGTTCTCGGAAGGTCCCAGCGCCACGCTCGAACATGAAACAGCACGCTTCGCGCATCCGCGTACCCTTATGCCTGGTTCCACTGCAAGAAGCGGAGGCTGCATACTCTTTCATGTTTCCGTAAGTTGCCATGTGTTGAATGGCTTCGTTTTACCAGACGTACCCGTCTTCCCAGTTCGCGACGTGTGGTGTAGGTTAACTTTCAGTTTGTGCAAAGTAATCGATGAGCGGAAGTATACGCGCTTTGCTCACTAGTCATCGCACCAGCTGCCATCGGTTAACCGTTGGCTAGTCCCGCACAGATTGCCTCGCTTGATGGTTCCTGTGGTCATAAACATTACCCAGGAGATTTTTTTAAAGCTATTCTCAGCAGTCATTCTCTTGAGACATCCGTAATTGTCCATAAGTATAATTAAATCATCGAACTTTTTGCGACCTTGCATTAGCCGTCAGCTAAATAATCATTCACGCGCGTGAGAACTTGCTCGTCCACGTCCCACACGCAGACATAACATAACATAACCGTACCCGTTTGATGTCCCTAAATCCACTCTGCCCTCGAACATTGCACCGCTGCTACGTTCGAGGGTCAAGCATTCAAGTGACGGCACATTAATCGATTGCTCTAAGTACTTGTGTCGGTTACCGAGCTTCGGCACCAGTCATAGTCGTCCAATCGACATCTAAAACCTACATCCAGAAGTATCGGATCACTATCTGCCCGAACACAGTCATGCCTACGCAGACAAACGCCTGGCATACTCAACAAGTGCTCTAAAAGCAAGCAAACCGTCAGCGGACTTCCCCTAGAAAAGTGAGAAGACTCGCCGAACAGGACGACCCGTCATACCCTTTTCTTGGTAGGGAAGAGGTCGAGAATACTGCCGTGTGGCATATGCGTCAGCGATACGGCCGCGTGGACGTTGGATTATCGCGTACCTCCATCGCACCTGCAATATCAAGATGTGCCCATTGCACGGCGGGCTTGTCTTCACCTTCTTTTGGTTCGATCCCGTCGACGAATGCTTTGAGGAACAGCGCGGCCGTGGATGCTCCAGCAGGCCTGCCACCCGTCTTGAAAAGGCATGTTAAATAGGCAGTATACATGCATGGTGATGGCTCACGTTGCAAAGGTCAGCATTGGAAGAATAGATCTGGGGACCGTAGTCTTCGTCGAGCGGCATGCGCCAGAAGCGGTCATATTCAGATTCACCAGCCGTATGGAGTTTGTGCCACAGTTCATCCGACGTCTGAAGAAACAATGGGTCACTGACGATGACCCGTGCGGAGGTTGCCGACATACGGAAAATACACCCGTGTAAAGGTCGCCAACTGCAATCATCATTGCTCTGTGGAACGTCATTAATTTTCCATTCAGTTCAAACGCGAGTGATGGACTGACCCAGTCAACGTTGCGACATCGATGACAGTGTGCGGGTTGAACTGGGTCGATGCATAGTAAAGTGCGTCTTGGCCGGATGGATCATATGTCGATATCATTTACCGGGAGGAGGGCTCACCGGCAAGAATCAATCTACCCTCGGCATCAGTGTTGTCGATCTCGACGGATTTGCCATTCATCGCGTAAATCCTAAACGACGGATGCAGCAAATTAGTCGATGATAGGATGAACCACCACTGACACGTCGCCCGGCTTATTCGCGCTTGGACCTGGCAAGTTCTCGCAAAGAGGGGTAAGTGTGACGACGTTAATTCTGGCAAACGAATTATATGTTGAAACACGCCCGCTACAACGTAACAACTTACGGCAGTTTGAGTTGAGCGATCGCCAGCGTAGATGCGACGACGGCAGCAGCACCACCTAATATAATGTTTAGCTTCTTATCAACTCTGCCCGAGGACCTTACCCATGTCGGCACGCATCTCTTTCATGCCCTAAGTACACGATGTGTCATGCTTAGGCAAGCAGCTGACAGTCAAGACCTACCGCACTGGGCTTGAGGCTGATTCCTCCAGAATCAAACGTGATACCTTTGCCAACGAACGCGACCGGCCGGTCGCTGGAATCGGGAGCCCCCTTGTAGTGGCTAGAAGAGATTGAAAAGGGTGTCAAATCAATAAGGACCACGTACATCTCAAGGAACTTGGCTGGTTCGTCGGTACCCTTGGTCACGGACAGAAATGTTCGCTGCAACACCCTGAATAAAGTCATCGGCCACGAACCAGCCCAATAAACGTACCATCCCCTTTTCGGCGGCCCAGGCTGACGAAGATTCAATGTAGTCCAAATCATGGTACAAGCTCCCGGGCCATACCTTCATCGCGGACGATGACCTCTACGTTCGCAATGCCCTCGAATGCTTCTCGCGCTCGTTCGGTAAAAGTCTGGGATAACTTATTATAACGAGGTTCGGACGGTGATGCTCGCACTTACCGTTGGTGTCAGTATGTTCGCAGGTAACTCCGCAAGCTTCGGAAGATGTTGACATGAACGGATGAAGATGTTGGTGACTAGCGGCTTACAGTGCGGGCCAAGTTCTGAGCATTGGCATAGACTACGCCACGATCCCAGTCCGCAGATTTAGTAAAGGGCAAAAGCTTTGGTTTCTCTGGAGCAGGTTCGTTCTTGCGAGGATCGAACGCAGAGGGTGGTGACGTTTTCAGAGTGAAGTCGTACAGTGCCAAGTGGGCGGCGACAGCTGGGCGGGGTAAGCAGAAACCAGGGCGTAACGCATCGAGCATCTCACCTGCCGCCTGAGGATCGGCAGAAGTGTCGATGAGCGCTTCCGAAATGCCTTCGCCGAGGGCCTTGATGCTTTTCACGCCGCTCCCGACAGCCTTTCGGACGATCTCACGACGTACGTCGCCCTTTTTGTCCTCGAACGAATCACCCAAAGAGACGAGCGCGGTGACATCTGTTCCACCGCCAGCACCATAAAAGAGGTGTGAGGTGCCTACTTTCGCGGGCTTCGGGGTGGGGGGCACGGCTGACCACAAGGTGGCTGGGCTGGTGTGGGATGCAACGCTCTGGCCAGGATTTTTGGGGTCGATCGGGACGACGTAGGCCTTGGATGACATGGATCGGACGAGAGCTGATGAGTATCGCTGCCCCACTCGGGAAGCCAACGCGGGCAGCATTTGTACCATGTCGGGTTTCGGATGAGTCGAGAAGGGCGAGAAAACTCGAGCAAACACGCTGTCGCTACTCCGCCAGCTGGCGTGCGTCCGTCAAGGGAAGTGGTAAGTGATGTCCGCCTCTCCACCCTATCAACGCGCACCACCTTGTTTCAGCGGCAGCCCGACGCGCCATTGTCCAATGTCCACCCTTTGACATCAATGCGTACCAGCTGGAGTCCACAATGGAACAAAATCGCCCATAAAGCTGGGCAGGTGTCCAGCATAAACTGTCCCCCCTCTCCATCACTCCTATCTGCGAAATGTACGACACAGTCCCGGATATGTCCGACACTCTTCCTCTCGAGGACGACGATCTCCCGTTCGACGTCCCACGTCCCACGACCCCACTCCCAGATCGCTCTCGCACTCTGCGCAGGACCACATCTTGCGCGTCCCTCGACACTCTCTGTCCTCCGACTAAGAAAGGCGTTCGTCGACGCATCGAGGAGATAGCTGAGAACCTGAAGCACAAGTCCACAAACAAGAAAAAGAAACGGTCTGGAACGCGTGACGTTCCAAAGAATGAGAGTGGTGACGTGACATCTGATTCGAAGGCCCTTTCGGAACACAAGACGGCAAGACGGGGACGGGAAGCCGTTTCTCCGTTGCGAGACTCTGTACACATATCCGAAGAAGAGAATATCCTGGTGGTTCCAGATAGGTTGCATAGCGGCGTTCCTTTGGAGCTGGATTCGTCGCCCCCGCTTCCGTGTTACATATCTAATTCCCCGGACGACGTACCACTGTTGAAGGAACGAGAGGAAATTTGGGAGAACTGCAGTCTTCCGGTCAGATCTCTCACGCTTGGAGCACACATCACAGAGGAAGACCAAGATTCAATTGCCAAGATTGAGGACGTTCAGCTCGAGATCCGCGCCTCTGAGAGAGAGGTGACTATCTGGGATGGGCTACAAGCGTCAGTATTTCCACTCTCCCTGCATTACTTGTTCCATTGACGAGTGTCGTCACAGCGCGCATCACGTGTACAAGTGCCGACTCTTTCTCCGATGCACTACCCATCCTTACGACGACGTCTTGCTCCCGGATGTCCGTTGGGTCGAAATGGAATGTACCACGCGTCCCGCTCGTTCTGTATACAGCCGGCCGGCTGTTTTCCAGGCCACGTATGAAGGTGCCGTGCCAGGTTTGACCATGAATTCCATTGGGCTGCCCGATGTGACGCTCGCGGCGGGCATACATATGGATCTGGTATGGTGCAAGATCCTAAACGATGATGGTACATGGGGCTGGTATAGAGATGCGTTCGTCCCCCTTTCCCCCCGTCTGTTCGACAAGGTGGATTACCGCGAGTTCAAGCTGGTTAGTCGGGTGTGGGTGAAAGGGCGTTGTGTGGAGACCGAGTCAACGTTCGGGATCTCCATGTTGCTTAGAGGGTTGGACATGAGTAACTAGATGGAATGTGGAAAGTTCATCGATGTGTTGTATATGTAGCTGGACTTTCAACGCGTATTATGTAACACATGCGACGACACTTTGACTCGTAAGTTGCTACTGATACGACTCCCAGCCATGCAAGCATACCTTGCAGAGAAATACATGTCGGGCCCAAAGGCCGAGGCCATACTTTCCCGGGCCGGTCCGAAGAAGAAGAAGCGCAGAGTTGCAAGTGGTGCGACCAGCGGTCCATCTATGTTCGTCGACGAGGATGCAGGGTTCGGCGACGAGGTCTCAAGACAACAGCAAGAAGAGTCGATGGACGCGGCGGAAGCTGCCGTCGCGAGCGACCGGAGTTTCAAGAAACGGAAGACAGAACAATCAGGGTGGACTACGGTGCAAGAGGGCGCGAAGAGGGAGGAAAGCCCGCCCCCACCCCCCGACGAACAGCCGACCGTAGTGGAGGACGTACGACCTTTCAAGGGCGGCTTGATCCGCCCTGATGAGTTGCGGAAGGTAAGGCCCATTTGTTGCACATGCGTGATAAAACCTGACCCGACATCGTAACAGACGAAGAACCAAGTGAAACGGGAGGAGGCCACGCAAGAGGAGATGGAGGCTGCACAAGAAACCGTATATCGTGACGAGTCCGGTCGCAAGATCGACATGAAACTCGCCCGAGCCGAAGCAGCACGAAAGAAAAGGGAGAAAGAGGAAAAAGAAGCACAAAAGATGGAGTGGGGCAAGGGACTTGCACAGCGAGAAGAGCAGGAGAAACGCAGAAAGGAATTGGAAAAGAATAGATCCTTACCGTTCTCTCGGCATGCAGACGACAAGGAACTCAACGAAGAACTCAAGACGCGAAAGATATGGAATGATCCTGCCGCTGCCTTCCTGACGGTTAGCCTACTTGCTTGCGATCTCGATTTTGGCTCTCTGATTCTTCTCTCGCAGAAAAAAGAAAAAGTTACAAAGAAACCAGAATACCGCGGTCCACCACCACCCCCTAATCGTTTCGGCATAAAACCAGGCCACAGATGGGATGGCGTAGGTAAGACTTTGGACTGTTCAATTGACGATCGGCTGATACAATATTTACTAGATCGTGGAAATGGCTTCGAGAAGAAATGGTTCCAGAACATCAACGAGAGAAAACGGACAGACACAGCGAGCTACTCGTGGAGTGTAGACGACATG
Source organism: Strobilomyces dryophilus (assembly GCA_038089955.1). Taxonomy (NCBI): domain Eukaryota; kingdom Fungi; phylum Basidiomycota; class Agaricomycetes; order Boletales; family Boletaceae; genus Strobilomyces; species Strobilomyces dryophilus. The sequence continues at coordinate 117,443 of JBBPLT010000020.1, read as the reverse complement.
TAGCATATTATCTCTGTACAAGTTGGACTTTTTCTTCATTGACTTGTCTTATAATGGTTACATACTAATGGCAAGACCTGTAGGGTCACTATTCCAGCGTGGACAATCCCAATCGAACAGAATAAATAAGCTTCGCCTGCATGTAGACGACCGCGTGGTAAAACAAGTTTCTTTGAGTGTGATACCAAGGTAGTAGAAAGGAAAGGAGATAACCGCAATCTCTAATATTCCGAGACATCTGTGATTTCCGTCACTTCTTCCTGTGGTGAGTGATCTGTGGACTTAAGGTAAGATGCATTCTCGAATTCATCGCTAGATTTCATATCACTGTCGGAGAGGACTGTTGGCTCAACACGACGAGGCTCGGCCTGTCGGGATAACCGAAGTTTGGGTTCGACGCGAACCGTACGCATGTTGGGATAGCTCAAGATAAGACGTCGGTTGTCCATGACAGCGCGTATCTCTTCAAACTAAAAACTTTAACAATCAGCCTCGCTATCCAGGGGCGCTCGCTTACTTTTGTCCCTTCTGGAAGGGGTATGGTTCGCGTATATTTCTTCTCCTCTTTCTCTCTAACGAGTCGTCCATCTTCTTCCTTTTCCGTGATCTTGACTGTTTGCCACGTAACGACTAGGTGGTTCCAACGGAAGCTGACGTGCGCCTGTTCTTTCTTTATTCCGGGCAAGTCAAAGGTCGCGGTGATCTGAGCGGGGATAAGGGGCCTATCACGGCAACATGATGCAAGGAAATCCGTACCGTACGACCTGAGCGAGACTCGCGAAATGAAACGCAGTCCCTGTAACACGTTTGGAAGGATCAGTTAACGGACGTATGAAGCAACGCAACGGCGTACGTGGATTTCTTCCGTTTCACTTTGGGAGGGGTTATCTTCCTGGGCTTGACGTGATGCTCCGGTGTGAAACGGGACATGCCACTGGATCCAGGCTGGGGGTGCTCGAGAGATTTCACCTTGAGAGGAAGCTTGGCTTCGACAGCTTGCTTCTTCTCTCGCAAGGTGCTCCAAAGGTCATCGAGCGAAGCATACTCATGTTCCCGTGGGGCCGATGCCGTGGCTGCTCTTGATGTTTTAGGGCGCTCACCGCCGCGCTCGGCACCGCGTCGTGGGGAAGAGGGTAAGTTAGATGTAGATGCAAGTCGAGACCGCGGGGGAGGACGCATGGGCTGGTCTTCTACCAGTTCATAACCGTCGTAGCCATCCCAGCAGGTGAAGGTGCCAATAGCTGTGGAAGACATGGGTTGAGCTGGAAGAGACGCCCGCCCGCCGAAACTGCCTTGTGGGGTTGCAGTGGGAGGGGGGAAGAAGAGAAACTGGGGAGATGGAAGGGACGAAATTAGAACTGACCCTCGAATGATTATCAGGACAGGCAAGGGCCGCAGAACGTAGCTGGCAGGAAACACGAGGCTGCCAAAAGCAGTGGCCAGTTACTTTATCACCTCCTGCCATCCGAATCCCATCTAGGGAATTCAGTGCACACTCACCTGTCCGCTGGTTTCAGAATCGGCCCTGTCGTGGCTACCTGGGACAATAGCCGCATGCGAGTTGGCGACGCCGATGCGGCTCATTACACGAGTGAGATCGTGTGGGACTCGCGGGCAACGTTTCAGCCCCACGCCTCACGCCGTGAGATATGAAGGAAAAACTGCGCGATTACGCGATCCACAGGGAACGAGGCTCCCTCGTGGACGACGATGTGGTGGCCTTCCCTGAGCCACACCGCGCGGCAGATCAGCACATCAAGGACTTGACTCCATCAGCTGCCGCCGTTGTCAAGATCGAGGACCGTGTGCTTACAGCGCATGGCAAGTCAGTGGACCGTAGCCAGCCACTGGTCAAATATTCAATGTCCCTATGGTAGCCAGTGCTTGCGCTGTTGGATAACATCACCGTCCTCGGTGAGTGCGCAATCTACTTGGAGCAACATGATGGGCTTTTCAGCCGCAGTCACCAAAGCATGTTAGACTACCTAAGCTCCTCGGAGCTGAGGAGACTCTCGACTCTGATCTGCGCTTTCTTCTCTACCTCTCTTACTTAGATGTCTAATCTGACCATGTTGCCTGTACAAGGTTGAGCCAGGAATATGACCAGAATACCCTCCTTTGGACTCAAGTTGTACCCGCCGACTTGCTTTGCGGCCAAACTTACACAAAGTTCCTCCATTCACATTCACGCTCGTGTAAATATTCCACCGGAAGCTTTACCGAGGATCGATCATACCTATTGCACCACAGCTGCAGATTGTGGCACAGCAAAGTCTGTTCTCGTAGTTCTCGCTGGCTAGGGTCGAGGATCTGACCTCTTTGTTTTAAAAGGATGTCCGACCATCATCAGTCCATCATGATGTCGACATACGGTAGATACGCGCTATCAATTCATCACTTCTATGTTTCCTTTGAACCAGAATGGATGGGCTTTCATATGCGAAATTCGCCAGGGGTTGGATCCTGGGTCTGTGCCCGGTTGCCGTATCAACTCAAATGTGTAATAACTCTTGGGGAGTATTTAGAACCTAGAGTATCATGTGGCCATCGATTGCTCTCACCCCATGCTGAGCGATGGTTTCTCCACGTGCACGGTCGCGCCGGAGGGTGACCAACGCGTTTGCAGATGCAGTTGCTTTGTTAGGGGTAGCGATGTTCCAAGTCGGGGCTGGCTGTGGAAGGTTGACCAGAATACAACTGCAACGGGGGCTCTGACTCGGTCGAGCGTTCGTGAGAAGTGGAAAAGACATACGTCATGATGTGTTGCGCTGCAGTGAATCGTTCGAAGTACTTTGCCCAAGACTCTGCTTCTACCTTTCCTGACCTGCCTTGACACGGCGTCATCTTGGTGAGAGACACCGACCGAGAACGTCACTTTTACCTTCAGGCTCTTCGTTCATCACGAGCGAGTTGTCTACAGTGACGGCAGCAGAAGCAAAGACTTCGTTTCCAAGGCGTTCAAAGTCTCTGCAATCAGAATACGCCGACTGTCACCCAGCGCACGCCGGTCGTGAGATAGTTTCGAGAGGACGGTCGGCTACTCACTAATCGCGTGATAGTGTCGTATATGTTGACGCGGTCTAGCAAATACTGGGATAGACTGTACGCAGTTAGAAGCTCGTCCAGAGATGCGTCCATAATAGCTAACTCAACCGCGGCGGAAGAGCTAGGATATAGGGACAAGCGGAAGTGAAAACTACAAAGGCAGTGGTTATATCGTCGACTCTTCGGTCGGGTTCAACCGGGACGCGTAAAGTGCCTACGCGACGGCTTTTGTACAGCGCACGAGCGTTCGCACATGGGAGCGGAGGCATGTCGCAAAGAGTAAACGTTGCCCGCTAAGATGAGCATAGATGTGTCAACCGACCTAGCACCGCACGGCCGGGTACGTCAGCCAATCATTCTTCAACGTGTGTGGGTTGCGCTGTACTTACAAGGTGTCTGGTAGCCGTGATCTATCTTGATCTTCAATTGAGGGACAGATGGGGATAGTTGGAAGCATGCCTGGGAGGGATGGCAGCTCAAATTACTAGACCGCTAGGTAGGCAGCCTGAGTTACACCCTCTATCCCCGGTAAACCTGCAGTAAGACGAATGCAAGGTCACGATATCGGCGAACGTCTAGTAGTAGCGGCCTAAGGAAATCAAATATAACGGAAACTGCCTGGCAAGTGGCAGAGACGAGCGTCTAATTAAGGAAGGACAACCATGGCGACTCTGTTGGACTGCGGAGCCACTACGAGTCGGACCTTCTGGCTTGACTACCACCACCACCACGTCGTACCAAGCAACATTTAACGTTCCACCGCCACCTTTGCCAAAGTATGTCAGGTCACTTCAACCACGGTTGGAACTCCCGTGGAACAAACAAGTGAGTGTCATGGACATATGGACGTTACCCTGCTTATCTTCCAATCCTCTGTCAATCTAGCTTCCCGGATGGGTGAGTTTTGTTGCATGGCGACTTCGGGGCGGGGTGCATAACACCGATTGCTGTTTATAATAGGAACTTCAATGGCTATCGTGCAAGCCCTTCAACCTGGCCTAGCCCATTGCCTGGAGGGTGAGTCGATTTACAGAGTTTTTACTATGTTTTACCTTCGTTTATCTGCTGTCCATCAGTGGTTACGCTGCAGGCCCCACTCCGTCAGGACAATATGCCTCACCTCATTATCCTGGAGAATATGGATATGCTCCACCCCCAGTACCCCCCAGGGGATATCCCAACTCCGGAGCGTATGCCCCTCCTCCAGGACCCCCTGGTACACCGATGAATTATTCTTCACCCTCTGGTTCTGCGGGATATCAAGCACCTCCCGGGCCTCCCCCAATGCCTCCATCCGGCCAACAAACATATGATCCGTACGGTGGACGGACGCAACCCACTTACTTTCAGTACTCGCAATGCAACGGGAAAAAGAAAGCACTACTTGTACGATTTCGTCCTGGGCTTCTTATTTTCGGTCACTCAGAACGCCGCAGGTCGGCATAAATTATTACCACCAATCCGAGGCCCTTCAGGGTTGTATAGAAGACGTGCATCGTATGAAGAGATTCCTTCTGGGTGAGCTTGTATCACGAGCTTTTTTATTCGGCGATGACATGTACATACAAACAGGACATGGTTACAGAGAAGATGATATGGTGGTACTCACTGACGATTCCGTACATCCCCGCCAGCAACCCACCCGACAGAACATGGTCCGTTTTGTTCCTATACCGGTTCTGAGTCACATTAATTTCATCAGATTGATGCGATGCATTGGCTTGTGAGGGATGCTCGGCCCAACGATTCCCTGTTTTTCCATTGTGTGTGCCATCAGATAACACAGCATTGTCACTTTAATAGCAATAATCTGAACAGACTCAGGACATGGGGGCCAGACCCGCGATGTAGACGGCGACGAAGACGACGGATATGACGAAGGCAGGTCATTCCGACCCCCCACATCTTGAATTCTGACTCGTGGCGTCCCTGACCCAGTTATATATCCCGTGGACTACAAGTTAACATCTCATATCGTAGACGATGTCCGTCAATCGCATAATCAAATTTTACGATTTTCTCACAGATAATCTACAGGAAATGCACATGATTATGGTCAATAAGCTCCCCGCTGGTTGTCGTCTAACAGCTATTTTTGACGCAAGTAGCCTCGAATTATACCTCACATCATTACTTAATTTCTCGGAAGGCATGCCACTCGGGATCTGCACTCGGTACGACTCCAATGTACTTCGTGACGCAGTGCTGAACATTCTCTTCTCAGACCTCCCGTACACGGTGCGTCAACAAGTTGACTGTCTCTTGCTACTCTGAATCCTGTCACAAAGTACTCTACTGAGGGCCAGCTCAAGGAACCAAATGTTAAGCTTGCGGCAGCAAAGGGTGTATTGTCTACCTTCGTTTCTTTTGAGAGGAGTGACGTAGGGGGCATGATTCGTGGTGCGACGAATCTTTTGCAGGTCGCCTCCGGGAAAGTACAGAAGGCGAATGAATACACTAAAGCGACAAGAACAAGTGCCGCCGACGTGGTTAGATGACTTGACCTCCAAAAGTCTACTATGTGTTGCTTATTATATCCATACAGATTTCTTGGAGTGGTTGCAAGGACTCGCAGACAAGCGCAGACGCTGAAATCGGATTTCGGTACACCGGTGCCATGACTGATGTATGTACTTCACAGTTCGGTTGTCACATTTTCACCTTAACTTATTCAATGGCAGGCGTTTTTGACAGCACTAGGTTAGCCTCCCGTCCAGACTAAATTGAATTCAGAACACTGAGATAGTTCGTGCAGAGCGAAATCCTAACCCAAGCTATCAACAGCTGCTTGTCGAGATAAGGTGCGCTGGCCGAGTATCTTGGCCTTGCGGCATCTTCCAACCTTTTTTTTTGCCTAGATACATTCTCCGTGAGAAATACAGTCAAAAACCCCAGGTACGTGGTCCCGTGTGCCGTTTCGAAAAGACCTATACCGACTTGATTCGACGATTGTTACGTCATGACTTGCACCAGTTTTCGAGTTCTCACCCAATTGTAAGTCATGTTTACAGCTTCAGCGAGAGCTAACTTGAGTTGGCAAATTTCTATCGTCAGGATACCAATTTGCGGTTCATTGTTTGACTGAAGTTCCACACCAACGATATAATTTGTAGATATATGTCATTTCGCCCTAAGTATGTTCAAACATTCAATGTCGCAGGTGCTCCGCGATCTCATCTGGACTCTGATCCGTGCTTCGCGGACGTGACTATAATGAGTATTGCAATTGTCTGAGTCTCCCCAAAGTCTCCCACACGCTATGGCTGCCTTGAGCGCTTCGACCTGGGGTGATCCGACCGCCACCAAGCGTGCGTTCTTGATCCACGGTATCCTGGAGTCATCCGAAAGCTGGCATCGCATCGCGCAAGAATTTGCGTCTCGAGGCGAGTTTCGTCGAGTGCCTGTTGCTGAGGACGGGCTGACCCTAGTATGCGACACACTGACAGGTTACTTCGTTACCGCACCCGACTTACTCGGGCACGGCAACGCCAGGCGTGGCTCAGATTACACCATGACTGCGCTAGCAGAGGAGCTCCGGCCCTTCTTCACGGCTTCTGGGGGGAACGACCACCTCTATGACGTCGTGGTGGGCTTCTCGCTCGGGGGCGTCATCGCCTCAGCCCTGCTCCCCCTCCTCGCATCCCCACGCTCGGTCCGGGTCGTCCTCGTCGACCCGCCGCTCGAACAGACAATCGAGTCCGTGAGGGTGCACCGGAAGCGTTTCGGGGACGTCGCGAGGAACCCGAAAACGCTCGAGGCATACCACGAAGAACGACCGCAACTGACCGAGGAGGAAGCGGCCTTGTGCTCCGCGAGCAGGCATGTGTGCGACCCCGCGGCCGTGGAAGCCATCCTCGACGTAGGTCGCACTTCGGGTCGCGCGTTCGTTGGGTGCTGGCGAGGTGCTCACGGGTCACGCAGCAAAACTTGCCGTGGTCGTTTGCGCGCCTGCTGTCGACGGTCCCTGACAACGTCCAGGTGGCAGTACTTGCGGCCGACCCATCCAAGGAACCGTGTACGCGAATGGAGGATTTAGAGCCGTACCCCCATGTGGCTACCAAGGTCGTTTGGGGTGCCTCTCATCTGCTCCCGTACGAGTTTCCCATGGTTGTCGTCGAGACGGCCCTCGAAGGCATACATAATGGATGAAATTAGCGGTGTGGGCCGTTAACTACCCAATGAACGTAGCAATTCCTTATGAATATACTACCTGCAGTCAATGCACCAATGGTCTAGGTCGCGTGAATAGTTAAGTATAAGTACTTAAAATGTGAGAGAAGCCTAAGGACCGGGTTATTTGTCGCACTTTACACTGACGATTTGGGCCGTTCCCGCATCACCATACGGGATGGGGGACTTCTTTAATGATACACCTTCCGGAGGCGTTTGGGACAAGAGCGTGCTTGCGTCGAGAATGACTGCAGTCAGCCGACGACCATATGCCTGTTGAAGAAGTCTAGGTCAAGAGGTCGAACGAAGTGATGGTATCGCTCACGCAACCCGTGTCAAGACCAATCGACCACCGCTTCACATCGAGATCTCGGGCTGCAGCGTGGCCATACACGACCGTCGACGGGAAACACTCAGGAGAGGTGCGTGCTGTCGAATGGTGCTCGGAAATCAGTTCGTCCGGGTTGAAACAACTGCCCATCAGGTCGTTCCACAAGTCGGACCAGGGAGTACCCTTCTTGCCATCGGTAACTTTGTTGTGCTTGGTGAGACTTCGAATGTTCATCAGTATCCAGCCGTCTCGATTCTGAGGGATTTCGTTCAGTAAAGCCCTTTCTTGGAGACCCCGAAGGGTGAGGCTGTCTTCTTCGGGGTTGGCTGTCGCGGGTAAGTGAGACAGCGGCTGTTTTGGATCAGTAGATTCGAGAGTAGGATCGGCCGCAAGCAATCCCGCGTGGACAAAGTAAGTGTGCGCCTTGGGTGCATAGAGGACGAGAGGTAAGGAACGAAGGTAGTTGTAGTGCTCCCGAGACATGTCGCGTGCAGTCTTGTAGTGCCTTTCTTGAAGCTTCCAGCCGCTAGGCACGTACGCTTGCCAATATTTGCGCGACTTGTCCTTGAGCCACGCATCGAATTCGGGATTGTCCTCGTCCTGGTCGAGGTGAGACCATTTCGAGTCCATGGCTTCCAGCCATTCTCTACCGCCGGGTAGGGTCCGTATCCAATCCATCCAGGCTCTCCATTCGACGACTTTTTGGTCGTTATTGCCGCGTACGCCGAGAATTCGGTTCGTCGACATGAAGCTCAGGACGGGCTCAGACGAGAGCTTTTTACGCTTCGAAACAAGGTCGCCCAAGTGGATCAAGGTGTCCGTCCGTGGGTCATATGATATCTTGGTAAGCAATTCGCTGGAGGAACGAGAGGCATGAGTAAAAGTGGGAGTGACGACGAGTGGGACGAGCGAACCTGAGTGACTGGTTCATAGCATGGATGTCTCCGATCGCGACGACACGCTTGCGGTCGTCGAGGTCTGGGACGGGTACGAATGAATGCATTTCTGACCGGTGAGAACGTGGGACGTACGTTTTGGAAAATAGGTATTGGGGAGGGTGTCGAGGACTCTGTAGTGAGAAAAGTTGGGAAAGATGACGTCTTGAGAGGCGGAATGAGCGAATTGTCAGTACATGGGCGATGGGACGGCGGCGGACCTGGTTGGGCATTCCAAGGAAGGGGAGGACCTATCTGGTCGAGGACGCCGAGGGTGAAAACGAAGACGAGGAACGTTGCGACGACGGAGGTAGGGAGGACGATCCGAATCACGTTACGGTAGTTGAAACGCTCCCTGCGCCGTCGCGTAGCTAATAGCGGTGATTCGGACATTTCCCGTCGGTGTGGTACAAGGCCAAAGTACTATCGTGGGACCCAAAGCTCATCACAAGAAAAAATCAGGGTAGTAAAATAACATGTAAAATGAGAGAAAGTGGCGAACAATGATCTCTTGGTTTTCACCCACAAAAAAATGCAGGCTCTTAAAGAACGACAGCTTTTAATTACTGACACCGTGTCTCCAATCATGTTGTGTAGCATATGTCATTGGCTACACAATGGCGCCCCCCGTCGCACGTCGTCTGTCGACCTCGGTGTAATCTGCCCTGTCCGACCCCGGCCCTATCCACTTCCACGCGTTCTCCTTGACAAACTCGTCAAATCTCCACAGCTTCGGCTGCATCTCTGTCAACGGCCGGCACCACACGTACGTGTTCACCTCTATCGGTGCCCCCGGGGGCATCGGACGTGCCACCTCCGCCATGTCCGTCTCGTCGAGAGCCACCGGAGGACCCAGCGGGTGGACCTCGACTAGTTCCCGTACATATTCCTGTCGTCATCGTGAGGGTTGTCTCCGGTTGTCCTATCGTACTCACGTTTCCCTCGAACACGTCCAACAGCCGGATATCTCGGTCGGAAAGCCCCGCCACCAGCGTTCCTCTAACACATCTTTCCTCCAGCTCGAGCTCCCTATCAAACATGGCTCGGCTCTGAGAATAAGGCACTATGCCTGGGTAATCTGCATCCTACAATGCATCGAGCGTGAGCGAGGGAGCTGCACCACGATGGCACTTGCTCTCTACATTGATTTTATGTCTGGTATAGTCCTAGTAGGGACCGTCCGTGTGAGTACTATCGAAATGCAGGGGTGCCCGTGGGCGGGGTGCACTCACGAGCAGTATGGCTGGTCTGATCTGGAGACACGATCCATCGTGTCCGATCACTCTCTTCAGTATCTTCGGGTGCATCAACGTGCCGTAGAAGAAGGCGGATGCCATCGAAGGGGCCAGAGACAAGATAAGGTCATCATGATAACATGGGAACTTGTCCGCCAACGATGACTGCCACCAAGTCTCGACCGAGCCCCACCGAGCTATACAAATCATCCCCGCCAGCATTCGGCCATGGTGCGCGTGCGCTCTTTGGATTCCACCCCAACTACGTCAACCTCAACCACGGTGCGCAGGCCAGTTGCTTCGTGCGGTCGATCCCGTCAACCTGATACATAGGTTCCTATGGGTCCATGCCCCTTCCCGTCCGTGCCTTCTGCGACGAGCTGACCGACGAAATAGAGTCCAGTCCGGACAAGTTCATAAGGATCACCTACCTCGATCGTCTCAACCGTGTTCGAGAGCGCGTTGCTATACTCGTCGGTGCAGAGACCGACGAGTGCGTGATCGTAAACAATGTCTCACACGGCATCGCGACCATCCTGCATAACATCATCTTCAACGAGGGTGATATCTTGGTCGGAGGTGTGACCTCCAATCTTGGTTGCACTATAGAGGGCCTCACTACCCTCTTCAGCGACGACGACGTATGGTTCCGTGATGCAAGCACTCAAATATCTCTCGGACATCCCACCTCACCCCACCGTGTCGACATTCAATTTACACTTCCCGACGACGCGCGGGAAGATTGTTCAAGATTTCGAAGCGTTCATCAAGCAGCTGAAGGATGTCCCGGATGCTACTGGCAAAAGGAAGATCATCGCGGTCATCGACTCCATTGCTTCTACTCCGGGTGTTTTACTTCCCTGGAAAGAGATGGTCGCGATATGCCGAAGGGCTGGGGTCATGAGCCTCGTGGACGCTGCTCACTCCATTGGCCAAGAGTTGGACATCAACTTGTCTGAAACACAACCTGACTTCTGGGTCACCGTACGTCCTTCTGTGCTTCTCGTGCATTGCCGTCGTGACGCCCTCGTTCCGCAAAGAATTGCCACAAGTGGTTCTATTCGAAGAGGGGAAGTGCCGTCCTCTACGTCCCGAAGAGGTTCGACCAATTTCTCGCATCTGACGGATTTCCGACGACTCATCTGGGAAAATCAGAAACCAGCATCTCATCAAGTCTCCCATCCCCACCCCGGTTACATATAGCTCTCCGCAGGACAGCGATTACAAAGGTCCTCGGGACTTTGTCGCGCTCTTTGAGTGTGCGTGGCTCTGTCTCACCCTAGTTGTCCCCGCCGTTCAGCTTGTTCAAGGGACTGGAACAATTGATTATGCCCCACAGCTGAGTATCAGTGCAGGTCAAAGCGCTTGTTAGCTGTCCGGCGACACATACTCCTGACACTCGCCCAGCGTTCGACTTCAGGGAATGGTTGGGCGGAGAGCACAAGATCAACGCATATACTCACGCGCTGGCCATCGCTGGAGGCAAACGCCTTGCAGAACGTCTCGGTACCAGCGTCATGGACCCAGATGGTGAATTCACGCTGAGCATGGTCTGTGGACGATTCATTCCGCAGTGCTCGTCTAATGCGCCATCATAGGTGAACGTGGAACTACCCATCCCTGGCGAAGTCGAATGGACTGCAGAAGTCACACATCTTTTCAACGAGATCTTGTTGATCCAATGGCAAACCTCTGGCGGAGCGTATAAGCACAATGGGAGATGGTGGGTGAGATGCAGCGCACAAATATGGAACGAAGTGTGTATCGAACGCCTATTTCTTGATCCCACTCGTTCATTCATGTTTGACAGATATCCGACTTTGATGTGCTTGCAAGCGCCCTCAAGGACGCTTGCGCGAAAGTGAGGGAATCCGCAGCGAAGCGGAGTAACTGATTGTCTTGTTTGTTGTCGGTGTGCTTGGAGAATCAGAATGGCAGATTGGATGACGTTTCTGTAAGCCACAGACGCGGAGTAGAGCGGCCTAGGCCAGTATCCGGTCCACTCGATACAAGTCCTTTGAATTTGACGCGACCCACATGGCATAGACCTTTGAGCCGCGTTTACCTATCGGACGCGACGTCGTCGTGCGGATTCAAAATTTTCGTGACCACGTCCTGGGGCTCGCGAGGAATGAAACCAAGGTGGCAAAGTAGTGGTCGTCGCCGATTCTATCGCGTTCAATCCGCCGGGAATATATCTGCACAGAAAGGACGCTGACGTCTGTAGAGCAGTGGTGCCCATTCCACAGCCCGGGAATCGGACATAAATTATCTGCGATTTCTGGGTCCAGGAGTGACTGAAATCCAGCTGTCATCTTTGACGCCTGTGACCTAAAACAAACACTAGAAGGACGAGAGTGGCTTGGTGGTGAACAGCACAACGATTTAGCAACGACCGGTACGAGACTCGTAAATCTATCCGACAAGACGGGTGTCATGGATTCAACAAATAAAGTGGGCGGATGTCGTTGAAACCAAACTGTTTGGATCTGAAGTTGACTCTTACGCAGCTGCGACTTTGACTTGATCGCTGAGGTGTTGATTAGCTGCCACGGCTCCGTGCCGGAGAACAAAATATGGCAGTCGCGCGCCAAAATGCGACATATCCGGAGCAGACAAGAATTTTCCGAGTCAGTAAAATGCACTCAGGGATGGTACCCTCAGCTTGTAGTGCCTGAGTGCTGAGCGACAGCAGACTCAATGCAGGTCGAAGTATCGGTTATGCTGCGTAGTTGTAGGATATGGGCAAACTCGAGCCATGAGCAACAATCAAGCAGAAAGTGGTGTTGGATGAAGTAGCGACACCATATGCCAACTTACGAACTCGGGCCCTGTCCTTCCTCGTCTCGTGCAAGCTGAACCACTGCTTCTACGAATAGGGCAGATGAAATCCATGAAAATTGGTCACTACTCGGCGAGTTTCAAAACGTTTATCTTGGAACTTTATGAAGGAAAGGAAGACTAGCAGCAAAGAAATCTGAGAAACGAATTAGCTTACGATGGAATTAACGGCGCGAGACGATACCCAAAAAGGCGGATGTTCATTCATCTTTGGACTTCGCGAGCTTGGCGCACGACCAAACGGGAGGTGACTGCGGCAGGGAAGGCTGATACGGTGATTTGGCAAGATGGGATCGTACAGACGGATGAAGAATCCTCTGTAAAACCTGTCGAACACAAGATATGGATGTGGTTCTGTGGGTTTCGCTTCGTGGTTGTGTACCCCATGTCTTTCGCGTGTCGAAGAAGTGTCTACGACGTTTCCTGCTCGACCATGCCTAAGATCCTGGAGCTGAGCATCGGCAGCATGCCAGAAGTCGGTTTTCTCACCTTGTTTATTTGTCCAATTGTTAGAACGCATGCTCTGGACTTAAACGAATTTAAGCATGCCGTTCGGCAACAATCGTTGAGCGACTGACTCACGCTTAAAACGTCACACTGGATGGATCTACTCGGTAGAGCTGAGTCAATGTCAGGAACGGCTCCGTCCGACACAAGGCAGTTGGACAGTTCACTGGGTATATCAGCGCGTGGAGAGCCACGGATCGCGATGATCTATGAGTTCTGGATCAACGAGAATAGTACGGATGATTTCAGACAAATTACCCTCAAATCTTCATAACTTGGCACCTTGCGAAGCCCACGAAGCACGAGGGGCGAGAGCTGATGGCTGTCGACCACATCAATGCTCGTTGCGAGGGAAGTATTGATAGGCGACGTTTCAGACTCGGAGCTGGCCGAAACCGCAGTGTAATCGGAGTGCACGTCAGCAGAATAGTAAACGGTGTCCCAAGAATCACTCTTCGCAAGGGAAATATAAGAGTCAAATGTGGGCCGCTCTTTCTGCGTAGTATTATTCACTTCAACGGCGACTTCGATGCTCCCGTCTTCCTCCTCGATCGAATATAGCCCGCCGAGAAAGAACGTAGAGGGAAGGTTGTCCTTTGGTTTTGCGAAATGCTGCGGAGTCGGTGACATGGACGAAGCTCCAACAGGGCTCAAAATGATAGAGATCGATTCGTTGATGCGTTCGTCGGCTATATCTTCGCTGGGAAAGGCAATTGCCTCCGAGCTAGGGTAAAGGATAGACTCGCACGCCGTGACCTCGTTGACTATCGGCTCATCCTCGACGACAAATGTTGCGGAAGACATCTGCGTGCGATGCTCGGCGATGGGGATGGCAGAAGGGCCTGAGCGCGGAACAGCCTCGGAGACGCGAGTAGCCGGCGTGAAAAACCTGGAGATGTTGATCTTCGCTGACTTGGCTTTGGATAAAATCCTCTTCACGTTTTTCATGTGAGCATTGGTGCACACGCCGAAGAGCGACGAGAATCGAATTGCGCTCTGAAGGACCAGCATCAAGTTCTATTAATGCACCCAGAAGTTCCGCCTACCACGTTCGCCAATAGCTTCGCATCGAATAAGTTATCGTGCACAACGGTGGTAGTTGCAGAATTGTTCTCGTCAGAGTTCTTTGTGATCTGTGACTTCGACAAGTCGACGGTCTTGATGGACATGGCGACAGCTTATAGCGCCAAATGGCTTGTTGACGAAGGTGGTAGAGAATGTGATCGATCGAAGCACTGCAGCTGATCCTCAAGGAACAAGCAAAGGGCGGCGGGTTGTCCTGTCAAGTTGTCCAGAGCGTTAGGTTCCAGCCGCCTGACGATCGCGACGCGAGCGTCAGCCGCGTCAAGTGGATGAAACATAGGCCAGACCGGAAGATCGGCTACTAGTTGTGCCATAGGATCAACTAGAAACATGCAGGACGGTTTGGGGGATTAAGCCGAGTTTTTCGAGAAAAAAAAAAAAAAAAACTAAGACTAGGCGCTCGCAGTGAGGAAGAAACTACGCGCTTGAAGCAGAGCATTGAACCTGGATATGTGACGATCCGACCCTGTCTCTTGGATGTGTTTATCGACGAGAGATTGCATGCCTCACGGAAACACAATTCACGAACGGTGGCGTCGTAGTACAGAATGTGGTGAACAGTACGTATAACCAACATCATGCTGTACGTCGGTGCTCAGCGGCTTGTTCCGAGATCATCATGTCATCGTGCGGAAATCCATCGACCGACCAAGATGGCCTCATGCCTCGTGAGTAGACGACTGTGACTTCCCATTGGCCTTCGTTGAACAGTCTTCTCAGGGCGTCTCAGATTCAACAAAGGGAAAATCTGTATAAAATGTAAGGTTAATCAGGGGAGAGTGGTGATACGACATGCAGTGTACTGCAAGTAAGTCCTATCTTGGTTATTCCTTCTGTTCTATATCTGCGATGCTCCCATACTGATCATCTTCAGGGAGTGCTTCGCTCCACTCGTGACCATGAAATTTCGAAGATCTCTGGAGCCCTACATAAACGCGAATGCTGGGACACTCAAACGACCAGAGCTGAAAGCTGCAGGATCCCTGGTACTCGGGTTCTCCGGTGGCCTCGGTTCATCTATTCTCCTCGATATGGTTTATAAAACATATTTTGCTCACGAGTCCCCCGCGAATGTTGAGCACCGAGGAGGCATCAACCACCCACGGAACGGAAACGTATGGGCTTCGTGTGCGATATGCTACGTGGAAGTGTGTAGTGCGTTCCCAGAGGTACGAAACCATACCATCCTTACATTTCGCGTTGCAACTAAAAGCGCAGGTACGTGATAGAACAAATGAGATCATAAATGCTGTTGTGTCCTATTCAAATTTTGAATTCCTCCCACTTCGCCTTGAATATGCTTTCGATGATGAATGGTGGCGTGCAACAGCGGGGACAGATCAAGATCGGTCACGGCTTGCAATTGAACTAGGAAAGGATGGCTTGTGTACCGAAGGTAATTACGAAGAAGCGTCATCTGGGGTCTATTGTGATGACTACGCCCATTAGCGTTACGCCGCGCGCCACCCCGCGACATCTCTCCAGTTGCTGCCCTGCGCACATACCTTGAATCATTACCCACGCAGACAGCCGTCTCGAATGCCATCCGAGTCCTTGTTCGCGTCTTGCTATTGTATACGGCCCAGTCCCGTCGAGCATCACATTTATTGCTCGGAACGTCACTTACCACGCTCTCTATCTCTCTCATCTCCTGTATCTCACAAGGAGGAGGCCATTCAATACTTCAGGAGTTTCAAGAAGATTGGCATGATGGTATCCTGACGACCGCCGAAGGGACAGATGCAGTGCGTGTGGTCAGACCACTCAGGGATGTAACGATGAAAGAATGTTCAATATTCGCATGGTGGAATTCAATCCACGTCGTCGGTCGAGACGAGCAAACACGTGCTGTTGCTGGCATTCACCGCTTGACGAAAGGTATGGACCAGCTACTGCTGCAGGCTTTCCTGACTAGCATCTCAGATTTTATTGTCGGATTGGAAAAAGATTATCCGTCAACTGTTTCTGCGATTGCTCGTACATGTGCTAAAGTGGAACCCAAAAGTGCTTCCCTGGGCCCGTGCGTACTCTGTCAGCGGTAAATGTACCATTATTGCAAAACGAACAAGGGACTGAAAGTATATAGACCGATTCAAGAGGGACTGGACGCTTGGAAAAGTCGGATCGCAATACGCTCGTACTTCGACATAAGACTCAACTCAGACCTAGCTTTTTTGCCAACCCCAACCGTGTCAACCAGCACCAATGACTCAACTGTGTCTGACCAATACCTATCAATTTCGGCTCATCTCTGCTATTCCTGCCGGACCACGCTTACGAGCAGATGCAGCCGAGCCTCCAAGCCTATCTCATCAAAGGTTACGCACAGCAGTCGATCACACTCGTCTACTCAGTTACCAGTCTGGGCCTCCGCAAGCCGTGTACAGCTTCGTGAGCAGGAGGGACTGGTGAGGGTATCGGAGGATGGTGAGCTTTGGGTTCAAAACCCCCAGGACGAGGCGGTGCAGCGAAACAAGATTGGAGATTTCTTGCTGGACTTAGCACCTGATGCGGCGGCGGCCGTAGTATAGAGAGCCGAGAGGGGCAAGCTTGGGCCAGTCTTGGCATGTACACAGCATCATAATGGGAGGCTTTATAAATTAAATTCCCAAGTTTAGAGCATGCTTGAAAACATACCAAATCAGAATCAGTAGAGCTCGAGTAGAGCTCGAGTGCCCAGTTCCCCCCGACTTGCTCTAGCCGACGGCTACAAATAAGTATTAGACTCCGCCTGCGACAACCCGTCGCGCGCCTAGTTACTTTGGTGGCTTCCCATCATTAAATTTGACCCCACGATGTTCGGAGAAGAGCTCCCAGAGCTGTACGACCCCCAAGAGCATCACGGCAACTTGGCTGAGTCGTTTCAAGCAAAGAAGAACATCCTGTTGAAATCGCACGGAAGACCTCCTTGGTGACATTTCCGGGGCTCTTGACTCGAACCTGTCATTAACCCGGTTCTCCTCGTAAGGTATGGCGAAGACGGTCTCCCAGTGTGTGACGCGTTTGTCATAGGGATAGCAGGTAGGCATTGGATCTAACGCAACTCATTCCACGTACTTCACGAGGCTTTACTATAGGAGGTTCAGCAAGTGGCAAGGTGAGGCCTACTCTCTGTGGTGGACATGCCAGTAACTACCTCCATCCAGACTCACGTAGCTAGGCAAATCGTCAAGTCGCTGGGATCCATACCAACTATCGTCATTCTGTCACAAGTATGCATCTTCCACTGAATGACAATGGTCATTTGATCGCGCACAACAGGATAGCTTTTATAAGTATCATACTGAGGAAGAAATTGCACTTGCTCATGCAAATCGATTCGACTTTGACCATCCTGATGCTCTTGACATGCCTATGTTCGCAGCGGTCAGCGTTTCTGGAGCCGCTCGAGGAGAGCTACGCGTCACTAATAACTCCTTGCAGTGTCTTGCAGACCTAAAATCATGCAGACAAACTAATATACCAGTATACTCATTTGCGGAACACCAGCGACTAGACGAGACAAAGTACCTATATGGTGCTGCCGTAATAATCAGTATGCTTCATTCCACTTGACTTTCACACGCGGGCTCAAGGTTTATTACTTCAGCCGAGGGTATCATGGCTTTGCACGATCCAAGCTTGCGTGCTTTATATGACCTCAAGGTGATATCTGTGGCTGGCATCCGTGTTACTCCTTGACGTCATCTAGGTATTTGTTCAATGTGACTCGGATCTGATGCTTGCAAGGCGTATTCAACGAGACGTCAAAGAACGTGGTCGGAGTGTGGAGGGTATACTCGAGCAGTTCGCATTTCGTGGTCTTTCGTTCGACAACGCATTCATCTTGATTGCAGATACCTCCGTTACGTGAAACCTGCTTATGACAACTTCGTTCTCCCAACGTCCCGATATGCGGATATCGTAAGGCACTCTAATTGTTTACGTAGCTTCATTTTGAATTCTGCTTCCCACAAGGTCGTTCCGGGATCAGACAATTCCGTTGCAATTGATCTCATCTCTACCCATGTTAGGCGACAGATGAACGAACGAGCGCGACATTTCCGGAAGAACATGGCTTGCACGAGTACTGACAAGTTTCTTGCACTTGAGGATAATCACGGGCATCTCAACGTAATCGTCTTGCCGCAGACGCCTCAACTCAAGGTCAGTTGATGCGTGATCTGTAATGTAACCTGGTAGAGCTTTTGCTAGGGCATCTATACCATTCTGCGAGATCAGATGACATCTCGGCAGGACTTCATTTTTTTCGTTGATAGGCTCGCTACTTTTCTAGCGGAGAAAGCAATGGAACTACTTCCATGTAGAGACAAGGTCGTCACGACGCCGACGGAAACGGAAACTTGTGGGAAGGAACTCGATGTTAATGTGTGTCTTCGTTACTATCTTCTGTCCTGACGCTCATTCGGCACACAGCACATTTGCGGTGTTTCTATCATCCGATCGTATGCTAGTTGGCTTTCTCGCAAACCTCGACTCACAACAGCTTTCAGGGGAGGCCCCCTGGAGAAGGGCCTCCAACGCGTATTGAGTGACGTTGCTATCGGTTGTTTACTGGTGCAATCGGACGCAAAGACGGGGGAGCCACTCCTCTTGCACGTTACGCTCCCCAAGTGTATCCGCTATAGACACCTCGCGGTTGATACTTGGGTGTTCCTGTTGGATGCCCAGGTAAGCTATTCAAGTCCTTGCCCGGACGACTAGAGATTGACCTGAATCGAGATTGGCACGGGTGCTTCAGCATTTATGGCCATTCGCACTCTGTTGGACCATGGCGTCCAACAGGATCACATAATCTTCGTGACATTCCTGGTAGCTCGCAAAGGAGGTTTGTCGGTGCTCCACAAGGCATTCCCGAGAGTAAGGATAGTTTGTGGGGCCGTCGACGAAGGTTTGCGGGAAGCATGGCTTGAACATTACTACTCCGAAGGCGAAGGACATCATAACGGAGATGGGAAGAAAGCCTGGATAATGGAGCCTGGCATGGGTCATATTGGTCCGTCTTGCACCCAGGAGTCATCCTCTTTCCATCTCTGATCAAATTCGTCTAGGAGACCGTTACTACCTATAGATCTTACAGTCGAAGATTCTGGCACAGGACGCTCATCGACTAAGCTTTTACATCACTGAAAATGGAAATGATCTTGGAATGATGTTATACAATGCGAAGTCTATTCTAGTGTTCACTAAAAGAGTAGGTCAAGATTAGGGCCGAGCCTCAAATGTCTGTAACATCGACCACGCAAGCAGCGATTTCGCTTGGTTGGCCTAATAACACGGCTCGTTAGCATCAAGGTGCCCATTGGCGATTCGGTCAAAGTACCTGGATAATACCAGAACGAAACCGCGATGATCACATATAGTGCTGTTCCCGATGAGTGGTTGTCAAGTACAGCCATACTAAAACTTACATATTAGGATCGCGCCGTCGAGCCAATTAGACTTGGCATCTGCGACGACGTGGCTCATCGTTTGTACTACAAGACAATCTCAGCACTGATTTTCTTGTCACAAAAATCACTTGCCAGCGATGTATAGTACCTTATCGGCGTGTAAGTCTGCGATCATTACTGTCCGTAAACTCAACTCACGATAGACTCAAATGGATCAAAAAGTAATCCCAACGGTTTGTTCATTCCCCATCCAAGGAGAACCATGAAACTTGGCAGAGTGTGCGGTCAATTCAGAACCAATAATGGACAGACTTACGGAATGACGAATAGTGTAACTTGCTTCAGTCGGAAGGGGTCCTGCGTCAATCTTGGATGTTTTTCGATGTAAAGTAACTTACTATTGCTGACCCGACAGCAACGCTGATGCTCAGCCCAAGCTGATCCTTCACGGAGACATTCATTGCAGTGACGCACTCTGATATGGGGGCTTGTGAGCCTTCCAATCCAAGCATGATGGGTACGTCTGACCTGCGATGGAGCTGACCGCAGGGAGTAAAATTAAGCCGACCCATTGCTTGCTGATCGACATATCTATCCCGTCCATACTTCCCACAAGCTCTTCTGCGTTGAATGATACTAACTGGAGCATACTTTAGTCACCCCCATATCAAAACGAGTGCAACTCACTATGGTCACTACGGTCAACAGAAGCAAGGTCATGGTCAAACTCAATCGAGGCTCTTTGAGTGATCCAGTCGAAAGCACGGATCCTTGACGACCGAGGGGTAGTGGAATAGGGATAGTCGGCTCAGGCGAGTTGCGTGAAGCCCCCTCAGCCACGGTCGTTACCTCGTCTTCGGACCGCCATCCAATACTTGGAAGAGACAGTCCACTCCCAGATGCGGTATCAATCTCGTGATCTTTCAAGACCTGTGGTTTTACCAACCGAACAGTGGGCTGCGAATCGGTGGTCTTCTCTTCGTTAATCGGGACGGTTGACAAAGAAGTCGCAAGAGTCGTTTCAGATGGCGACATCCAGCTGAATCGTTTGTTGAATCTCCCAGGTACGCCCCTTGAACCAACAGAGGAAGGCCTTAAACGCATAGAATCAGATTCAGACTTGGACGTCTTCAAGATCTCCCCGTTGAAAATGCGCCTTTCCGAGATGATACGCGGGTTAATTGGGATTTTGACCGACAGCCTGTTGCTCCTTTGCTTCGTATCTTTGAAGAGATAGGAATGAGACCAGAACTGAAAAAGGAGATAAAAGACATAGACTGTCGAACGTTGATTGAAAAGCCATTCGTGACTCGGGCTACGCTCCACTCACTAAAGAGGAGTACAATGGACACCTATCGAAGAACTGAACAAAACACTGCGTTGATCCAAGCAAATCACTCACTCCATGACTCATTTTCAGGATAGATCGCCTCTGTTCCACGGCGCTTGACTCCTGGGCGCCACTAAGTGCAAAATGGTATGCCGCTGGAAGAAGTAGTGCACCGACGCTAATACTCAGTAGTGACGAATGCATCTGAGTTGCAGCTAATCTATTGGTCAACGACGAGACAATGGTTCGATGGTAACTTAACTTACTCTGGTCAAATCCTTGTTCTGAGAATCGCAATCCACCGGCGAAAAAGCACATTCCGAGGACAAGCACTGGTATGTGTGCGATCAGGGAAAGAATACTAAACACGTAGGCAACACACAAAGTTTACTTAACATCGAGCCGATCACTATTACTCGTAAGGTGAGCAAATGCTAAGAGAAAAAGAGAAGAAACACTAACGCGAAGACTGCACGACGCGGAGTTCGCATCTTTTCAGCGCAGTTATCTGTAAATCCAGCTCAACTCGACAGCTCGGTTCGCGAGCTTGATAGACCCAAATACTAACCGCAATTACCAGCTCGACACTAAATCGAAGGGGGTTAATTGATGGCATCGAAGGAATCAGACAACATACGTGTTACTCTTGGTTGCAATGGACAGCAAGTTAGTTTTGACCAAAGATTATATCTTCCGCGCACCATGCTGGCGTTAAGAAGCCCCGTCTTTGATCCACCAAATCTAATGGCTAACTCTCTGGTGGAGAGATCGTGAAGCTGATGCAGGTGAACAATGCCACTCAAGGGACAACGCAACATACTGCATACCTTGACAAGCGGGATCATTGAGAGAACGGAGACTGCAGCCCTGAATTAATATGCATTTTTATATCCGAGATCATCGCTCACAAATGAAAACGAGCTTATGATGTCTTCCCATGACAGAGCTCAGCACCCACTTGGAGATACTTGGTCAGCTTCACCACCCTGCCCCTGAACAGACTTACTGAAGCCGGTATGAGTAACAGCAAGACATTCAACCCTACATCAAAGAATATGAACGATAAGCAAAGACCACTGGAGGCGTGATTCTCACAAGAGCAGAATATTATGACCTTCCAACCCTCCAACAATGGCACGGAGGGCTTCTTGGCATTGCCCGCGACGTCTTGTGAATCAATTTCTTGTTGGTTCGCAGGAAAGTCCGAAAGCGAGGGGCAGTTCCATCTGAAAGGTGACTCCGTAAACTCACCGCGATGGCGAGGGCCGCCGTCAGCGTGCGGTGGAACCAAGTTGACAGTCGAAGAACATGATATCGCGGAAAGCCGGAAGTCTGATCGGGTTGGTGAGTCGAGCGGACTCGCCTCTTCTGCATCGGGCTCGGTAAGACCATTAGTCTGCGTCGAACCATTCGAGACACTTGGATCATCGTATGCTTGGAGGACGACCAGCGTAGCAGATTCGGGAGTGTCTGGACGGGACGGGAGCCCGGATGTTGACATTGGGACTGGTGTAGAAAACGAAGGAAATGGTGCAAAGGAGGGCGGGCAGAAAATAAATGAGCTAGTACGGTACAACCCTGTGATCTTAACAAACCTCCGCCAGGACTTGGAGCAAATGTCCGTAAATGCATGCCCAATATGGTAGTCAAGAATTACAGGCATTTGACAGGCACTAACTTCTCCACCGGAATCTCGCCGCGAGTCCAACGCTGAAGTTGTTTGAAAACAGTCCTTACACTTACTCTGAGGAAGTACAAAAGATTGGTAAGAGTGAAATGGCGGGGTATGAATCAGTACTATGTAGTGAAGGGATGATCATCCGGAAATAATAATAGTAGGATTAAGTTCTGTCCGTTCTGTCACGCGTGACAAGACACTTTCCGAGTCACATCTGACCCGGTTCTTCGCAGTTCCAACATGCTTCACACCGCTCTCTGCGCCGCCCGTCCAGTTGTCCTCCGTGCTGCCCGTCCAGCCAACTCCGCCGCATGGCGCGCGCTTTCCATCACTGCCGCTCGCCGCTCGGGACCCCCCCCTCCTCAACTCTTCGGCCCAGGTGGAAAAACTGGCGAAATTCCTACGGATGAGCAACAAGCCACCGGTCTAGAACGTTTCCAGCTCCTTGGCGAAATGGAGGGGCATGACGCTTTCGACTTGCAGCCTCTCGATTCTAGTCGTGTCGGCACTCTTCAAGACCCTATCAAAGTGTACTCCTTGGTGAGCTCCGAATCCATGACATTCGTTACACCTTTCATCGTCTTCCGCATCTTACACAGGACACTGAGCGCATTGTCGGTTGCACCGGCTCTCCTGCCGAGTCGCACGAACTTCACTGGTTCACCCTCCGCAAGGACAAAATCCGCCGCTGCCCTGAATGTGGCTCTGGTATGTATCCGTCGTCCCGCATATATTCCACAACTCACCCTCGTGTAGCATACAAACTCGACTACCACGGCGCAGAGCATCACGAAGCATACCATCACTGAAGTAAAAGTGAGACGTAGGCGTCCTGTTTAGAAGATGGTAGTCTGTAATACTGTTGCGTGCTCGAATGCCGGATTCTTTCTACCTCGGTGCAGCAATTTGGTCACGAATGGTGTGTTTTCGAACAGAGATGTGAAAGTGGTGTGTTACCGATCACCAATTTAATAACCGTAGATGCCCAGATCGTCTTTGCGGCCCAGCTAACACGATTTCATCATGCACCACGATTTAGAGCCATATTCTACGGGAAAACTCAGGCTCACGTCTGTATGAGCTGCGCAACTTGAAGTCTTTAGTCGCGAGGTGTGATTTTACGGGGGAACTTGGGTCTAGGCGCTTGATATCTGGTAAATGGGTGCCTCAGTTCGAGGGAGAAGATACGCACGTAGTTACACCTTCCGTCCATACTTTCCAGTCTGGCGCAGGTTCGAAGCGGCACAGCGCAAACGTGTTGACGGTCGCAGCTCATAGGGACCCCTCGGCGACATGACGCCCAAGGCCCGAAAATGCATCAGTGCAGAAAAGGAGAAGTCGTTGGCGCTTCATTACCAAACCTTGCGACCGAAATCAAAGGCGAAGGGGGGTGTCTCGACAACTTTTCCCGCTAGAAAGCGTTCCGGCAAGAATTCGTCGGGTTGAGGGAATTGGATGCATCCCTGGTCACTAGTAGGCTACTAGTGACCAGGGATGCATTAGTGACTCACTACCCTCTAAGCCAAGGGACAGTTGCCTACACTGTTTGCTCACTGGTCCGAACCCTTTGTGGATGGAGCGCACTCCACGGCGATGATTCGATGAACACGATCCCATCATGCCCCAATTGACCGTTTTGTGCTGAAGCGTACGACCTCCGTCATCGTTCTATGTATAATATGCCAGCGCAGAGAAGCCTTGCAGTTATTCAGAGCAAAAAAACGCCAACTCGGAACTCGTGATTATCCGAAGTGCGTGAGGGGACCTGGAATCAGACAAAGACAGAGCCCTTGTGAGTTTGAAATCCCCTATTGCAAATGGACGACTCAGATGTATAGGTACCGTGCCGACGAGGCCGAGCTTAGTTTGCTCGTGTTTATTCCTAATGGACGGTCGCTAGACTCCAACATAATGATATGCACTTAAGGCTCATACATAACGCGGCGATTGTAAAGTTCCGTCATGTTCGTGTTCTATCGCCTGTTCCGTCGTTGCGTCTACTCCGCTCCTTCAGGTATATTTTCACCGGAATCGACCTTCCCTTCAGACCCGGCGTAGTCACCATTTAGTTCACAGCTTTCGGTTTCCCCTCAGCTTCTTCCGCCCCGTCGCCGAGCTCGTCATCCGCATTTTATTTTTCTCTGCCTGCATTTCCCTGCTTAGCATACTTGACGGGTCACTCAACTCGCTCGCCGGCCACACGGTGCTGAGGTCAGTCAAATACAAAGGACATGATCCACCCTTGCCGTCCGTGGAAGCCGGATTCGCTCAGTGGAATCATCGTGCTCGGGCCATCAATCCACGCCACCGTGATTATCGTCACACTCCTCGGCAGTCCGGTCCTATCGGTCCACGTCGCGTTGCTTCTCGAGCTCGCATCTGTGGTCGCAGCTTCCACCGCAGCTTGCTCGCGCGGGGTCATGCTCGCACGACGCACGCACCCTGAAGACGGCCGGCCGGTGGATGCTACGCTCGCAGCAAGGGCCGGTGCGCTCGGCGCTTGCGTCCTCACTGTGCCCATCGTGTCGACTGCGGAGCTCTTCATGCGCCACGCGCAGGCGCCTCCGTCCGCACGGAACGAGATCTGCCAAGTACGTCATATCGCCGCGCGATGTAAACAGTCACGTCCCATGATGCTGATCGACCTGACGCCTTGCGGCTACCTTTCTTTTTTCCGCAACAGGCTGACGACCTCGTGTATCCCATAAACCGCGGCGTGGCAGGTACGAGGACTCGCCCTCGCCCGTACGCTACCCACACGGCGGCAGAGACAGTTGGCTATGTGCACGTCACGCTTTGTATTCTTACCATCCGGCTACTTTTTTCTGATCTGATGACGTGCCTGTGCACCAATATGGTTGGTTCGGAAAGTTCTAGACCTTCGGTGCAGTCACCGTCTTCAAATCTGTTATTGTATACCTCGCTAGCCTTTTAAATAGTGAGACTTGTATTGTATGGAACATTAAGTGAATGAATCGGAGAGGTCTACCTGACCCATTACTCATGAAGCCATAGCCACGAGGCTCGTCACACTGCGATTCTCGCAAGAACTTTGACTGGAGCCGCGGATCTCTGCTCGTACTGACTCGTATGTACATCACTGAATGTGATCAAGAGTTTATTGTTATCGCTGTCAACTGGTACACTTAAGTGGTGGTAAGGGACGAATACACTGGCAACACAATGAAACAACATGAGCTACAAAACCAATCCGGGGTATATTGTACTATCAAGGGTATTGATCCGTCCCGTCCGCGATGCTCACTGTTACTAAAATCGAGAATCTGATGCAATGTGAATGTGGGGATGGGGTCATAATTCAAAAGAGGATGCGGGGTCATAAAGTCATCTAGTGTTTGGGCATCTCTGTGCGTGAAGATCGATCGGCACGCCACCAGGGGGTCACACTGATCGTTGCATCGCAAGCTCCTTGTGACGCTTCTTGCTCTTCTCATGACGTTTGCAATCACTGCTGTTGAAAAACCGTTGTGAGCAGCCTGGAACACTGCAAGTAAAGGGGCGTTCGCCACTGTGTGATTGCATGTGACCTGGATATGCGTTCAAACCGAAGTAAGGTAGCGGAGTAGACGGAACCCACGCTTCAACGAGAATAGCGCAGTGAAAGTCTGTTTGCAATCCGGACATTCAAACTGTGCAGGGTGGCGACGGCGACGACTATTGGCTTCAAGCATCGCCTTGCTAGCCACAGGTTCACGACGAGCGGAGGGGGATGACTTTGTTCGGCGGTGGGCGAGGGGAGGGAAAGGATCGTCCAGAGGACGTAGCACCAAAGAATCATTGCTCTGACTGGGCCCAGGCATCTGGTGTTGTGGCCAGAAACCTGGATCAGGTGTAGTGGGTGAAGGAGAGTTGGGGTCGCTGTCCGAAAGATAGGAATGTTCACAGAACGACAAAGGAGACAATGAATTGGAGGAAGTGGTAGGTGATGGGGCGGAGCTCAAGCTGGATGGAGTGAGACGTCCATTGGCGGCGACGGCGGCAGCATTGTCTTGTAGGATGGAGTATGAGGGGGCATACGTAGGACCGGTAAGGTATGGGAGTTGAGAAAGCCCTGACATATCGTCTAGCGCGGATGGGGAGTTGGAAGAGGAACCAAAGGGGGTGCCTAGGAGGACATTTGAGTACGACGCTATGTCGTCTCGAGCGGAGCTTACATTCCGGGGTGTAAAAGCTAGCGTCTGCGGAAGTAAAGTTGCTGTAGAGGAGGTCCTCGAAACTGGAGCGAGTCAGGAGCTGACAAGGACGAGTCAATACAGGAAGTGCACGTACGGTAAAGGGGAGTCTGCATCATAGATGTTAATGAAGGGGACGACTGGGGGAGATGAGAAAGGCAGGTTGTTCATAGCGAGGGCTTGGATGTGCTGGGAGACGAGGTATGAGGTATGTGTGACTCGTTTGGGGAGGAGATTTATATAGGGATTTGAAGGTCAGCGTGGCGAGCGTCAAGGGCCACGCATTGCCCCGAAATACGACAGCAGACGCCCATAGAAAAATGGAAGGGACCAACAAGTGGGTCCCGTGCTGGCAAGTGGGGGCAAGGAGGACAACGAATGACGCAGACGGGGAAACAGTGAGGACATGGCCAGGCAAGTTTCTGAATCGAAGGATGAGGTATAGCCATCGCGTTCGAGACAGAAGGGCCCTGCCTTCATGGCGGTGTCTTTCCAGAACGCCTTGGGCGGCAGAGGACGCTCTCACACTGCCACGCAGGGTCACGTGACGCGCGAGGGTCTAAATGTGGTCCTGCGTGCACCGCTCTCCATCCGACGAGCAAGGATAGTAGCTCACTGGGCGCTCCGACCTGCATCGCATCCCTCTTCAGCGCTTCACCCCCAACCTTATTTACATGAAACTCAAGTCGACGGCGGCGGGAACACGACCATGATGACTTTCTTTCTTCCCAGCCGTCATGAGTTTGCAACGTGTACGCCGTTTCAGGCCAACCAGCCAACGCCGTGCGCACAATCACGTACTTTGAATTGGTAGGGCGCTAGTTCCTATGCTGCGCTGTGCAAGCTCCGAGCCTCCGAGGTGGATATCTACGGAATGAATGGCAGGGTGGCTGTGACCCTATGAAGTACCACGAGGCGCCGTTGGCAGCCTGCCAACCAAGTACACGCCACTTCGCCCATGGAACCCTATGGTTTGCGTAGGCCCCGCCACCAATTTCGATCCAACATGTTGGCCATTTCAATACAACACTATGAGCATCGATAAATTGATTAATACGCCAAGTCCCCAATTCATGACGTACATAAGGAAAAAGACATGCTCAATCTTCGCCATCGCTTCCATAGTCTGCCAGGCCTAGCCCTATCGTCACCGGTGCGTTTTTATAGAGTGCGGATCCGTTTCGACTCCGTATCTCCGCAAAATACCTCAGTCCCTCAAGCGTATCAGCGCTCAGTAGTCCCATTGGCTTGGACGGCTGCTGCTCGGCTAGGGACTCTTGTGGCGAGTATTCTAGCTTCCTTCGTTTCAGCTCGTGCGAATCGACAGCCTCAGAGTCATCGTCATTTGGTTCCAGAACCTCCCCCTGGTCGTCCAGCGTATCACCATCCTCCAGGGCTCGCACGGCACGCATCGCTTCGACAATACGTGGATCCATGCGTGCCCTGATAGCCTCTTGCCCCTGCTCTTCCAGTCGGCGCTTCTCCGCCACCTTCTGGACGGGGTTAGGATCTTCTGTGGCCCAGCGGACATTGAGAATCTCATCATTGTCCAGTGATTGGCATGCCATTGCCTCCTTGGCAAATTGGGCGCTGAGCTCCGAAACATACGTCACGAAGGCAACGCTTCGATATTGCAAGACTCGGACTAAAAAAGGTTAACCTCCTGCCGCGATACCCCCTGAGAGAAGAGACGCACTTCGTTCGATCTCTCCCCACTCTCTGAAATGACGGCTGACGATCTCCTCAGTCTCGGGTCCGGGCCCGGTCTCCTTGATTCGGCCCACGTATAGTGTACGATTTTGACGATTGAAACTGCCCACGCCGCCCATATCGTCTCGGTAATCGGCAAACTTGTCTCTAGCAAAACAGTCTTTCGAACTGTCGGGCAGGGCGTTGTTCAGATCGGGAAGGACATGGAGATAGTTGCACTCCCAACCATAGGGACAACAACCACGTGCGAAGAAAAGACAACAATATTTGATACCAGTTTGGTTGGCACGGGTAAGGCCGGTGTCCGTCTTGATGTTACACCGCGTCTGTGACTTTACTTTGCTGCGAATCGTTAGTCCCGGTACGGAGAGCGTGGCAATGTACACTCACTTTGAATAGTTGTCTTCACGATCTCCACCCGCCCATTTGTTGTACCAAATATCTGTTGTGCTTGTCAAGACCCACTCGACGCAGGTATCGTATTGAAAATACTGACTGTACTCCTTGCCAGTTTGGATGGTCTCTTTCTTTTCGACGTCACCAGGTTTGACTTGTTTTCTGGCTGGTTTCAACTTCTTTGCGGGTTTTGGCTTCGTTGGTGCAATGATTTGGGCCTGTTCGTCGGTACTCATCGTCGTGGTTGGCGTTGGCAAGCAGAAGAAGCGATGAATTCGTCCAATATCACGTGACAACCACGTGGACGGGCCGAGGGTGCAAAAGTCAGTCGCGCGCATAACATCAAGCTCTCAACATCACCACCATTCGACATGACTCGCCACCCATCCTTGTTGGCGTCGACGACACCGACCATCGTCTCACCCGCAGACGTCACCATCGGTCATGTGTGCGTCCATATCCCTGTCGCGTCCGCGCCTGTTGACACCCGCTCCCATGCGCTACCTCTGGCCCCCCAGCCAGCTGCGCGATCTTATCGTTTGTCCCCGAGAGCCAGGCCTCGTCAACTACGTACAAGGCTACTCCATTGTGGAGCATGATCTCTATGCTCCCGAAGTCGTGTGTACCCCTCACCCTCCCTCTGCCCTGGTCCTCACATCACACACTAGGCCGCAAGGAGCATCGCAGATCTCTCGTTCACCCCGAACACCCTTGCATCAATTCCTGTTCCAGGCACTGACATGACCCTCCTCGCTGCAGGTGGCCAGGAGGCAGAAATCCACCTTTCTCTTCACCCGCCTTCCTCACGATCCCAAAGGAGAGATCCGTCCCCTCGAACCAGTAGCAATGCGATATGGCAGTACTACAGGAAACTCCATGGATCGATTAACAACTCTGTCTTACTCAGCTCGCTGAGCCTGACAAGATCCGCGGAGAGCAGCGCGGAGCCTCGCCTCGTCGTCAGTAACAACGATTGCACCGTGCGCTTCTACGACGTCGCTGTCCGCGGCGAATCTTCACCGAAAGATCTCCGGCAAGCCGGGTATCTCAAGCTCGAAGAGCCCATCAACCATTGTCTGTCTCTTTCATCCATTTGCCGTCCTTCACTCTGATCTTACCTTCTCTCCAGCATCGATATCTCCTGACGGGAGAACACTTATCTCTGTTGGGGATTCGCCACGAATCTATCTTCGCCACCTCACTGGTGGTGCTTGCATCAAGTTCACTCCCATTGTTACCCTTCACGTTCCACCGCCCGACGCTAGATTCTACTCTGCCTCACTTTCTGCATCCTTCTCCACTGCATTCTCACGCGACGGCATGAAATTTGCTGTTGCTTCCCAAGAAGGCGTCGTCGCTGTCTGGGACGTGCGAAGTACGAAACCGATGAAAGTCATTCAAACAGATAAAACTAGGTTACCTGTCGCACATGTTGGGCATGGGGAAGAAAATAACATGCTCAGTGATGACCCGTGGGACTGGACAAGAGGTAACTCAAAGGCCCCCGGTTGGGGTGCACGCAATGTCAAGTTCGGCGCCGGTGGTACACATGGTCGAGCCGGACATGAGATTATGACGTTCACAGAGGTTAGATTAGCTTGACAGTCGACTGTGCAGCTCTGCTGACATTTTCTTTAGCACACGAGCCTGCTTCATGTGATTGATGCTCGCACTTTTGAGACAGAGGATATTGTTCGCATACCCAACGTCACGGGGCGAGAGGTGCCTCGTCTAACGTCGCCATTATCGATATCTCCTGCGCAGTCCGATGCGACTGCCACACCACCCGCCAGACAAATTACGCAGCCACCTCGTGCAATTCGCGCAGTGGAAGAACGTTTTCACGTAGACTCTCTTCCCGATGGTGGAGTTTTACCCGCGCCCACGCGGAGACCACACCGCATTCAGCGGCGGCGAGACGGCGAAGATGACGAGGACTATGGCTATGGGAATGCTCTCGGCTTACCCCCTCTTGGGACCAGCACGGTACAAGAAAACATTCGGGAAGCATTTTCACGACGGGCAGTGCGCGCGTATCTTCATCGAGGCGATATCTATCCGCAGGCTGCGACGCGAAGCGCCGCGAGCCCACACATATATGGCAACAA
Organism: Strobilomyces dryophilus; assembly: GCA_038089955.1. NCBI lineage: Eukaryota > Fungi > Basidiomycota > Agaricomycetes > Boletales > Boletaceae > Strobilomyces > Strobilomyces dryophilus. The sequence continues at coordinate 86,488 of JBBPLT010000020.1, read as the reverse complement.
TGACGTCGACGGGGATGGAAGGGAAGATGGTGATAGCATGGATGTCGACGAACCGGAAGCAGACTGTATCTCGCGTGCGCCTTCGCGCTCGTCTTCTCCGCCGCCTTCCGTCCACCTTGCACTGCACACGTCACCCTCGCCGTCTCGCAGCACTGCCCTTGCACGATATTCGAGTGCCCACCACTTGCCTCATGCCAACCGTCGAACGACCGCGCGTGCCAATTGCGTAACGGAGGAGCTGCAGAACGCGGACCTGGACATTGCGGGGACGTGCTTTGATTCTCAAGGGGGGATGATATACGTCGCCACGACGGAAAGCGTTTCGGAATGGGCAGTCAGGGGAGCGGCCAAACGATGGTGGGGCCGCAACGCATGGGCATGAACACACGGCCTGGACGCCACTCACGATCGAGGTCCTGGGACCACCCGTGCAATGTACGGTTATTTCTTCTTTGATCTCATGCGCATGTTCGACTTGTCTCGCTGGCCACTGCTGGCTGTATCGCATCCTTGTACTCGCACACGTTTGTAGCTAACACCACTACCACTTGCGTTCGAGGAGACGCGATTGCATCGAGCTAGTTTATTGCTGTAATTCCATTCCCTGGCGATTCGAGTCTGGAACGAGTTCGGAGTCGGACTGGGCGCGGTCGATGACGATGATGCCATCTTCCACCGGCGTTTCTGTACACGACCACGTTCCATGTTGGCAGGCGCGTGCCGTCGCGCCGCATTCTCGAGGGCCTTTCCGACTGCTCCGTTCCAGAGGCAGTCCCTCTTTGCCCTACACCGCTGTCGTCCACCCTCCACGCCGCTCCTTCGCCATTTTTCCCCCTCTCCACGCCCCCACAACCAACACGTGTCCCCCAAGGAACAGCGCCGCCGGGACTGGATTGTCGTCCGCAAGCTCATCGGCAACGTCTGGCCAAAGGATGACTGGAATACGCGCTTTCGCGTCGTCCTAGGCTTCGCCCTCCTCATCAGCGGAAAGGTGCCTTTGCCGCCCATTCACCTCGTGACTCACACTCATCATGTCCGGAAGGTCTTGAACGTGCAAGTCCCCCAGCTATTCAAGGATGTCATCGACGCCCTCAATCTCGACGTCTCGGCAAATTCGACCGTCTGGGTCGTCGCGGGTTCCCTTATCCTCGGCTGTGCGTCGCTGTGCTTGCTCGCAGACCCATTCTCACCTTCCCCTCAGACGGTGCCGCGCGCATCGGAGCGACCGTGTTCGGCGAACTACTGAATGCGGTGTTTGCCAACATCGGCCAGCGCGCCATACGCAAGGTTTCTCGCGAGACGTTTGAGCACTTGCTCAACCTGAATCTCAAGTTCCACCTCTCTCGACAGACCGGCGGTCTCACCCGTGCCATCGATCGTGGAACAAAGTACGTTTTGTCCGTTCCGTCGCCTATTTTCTTCTGATCTGTCGACAGGGGCATCACCTTCATGCTCCAGGCCATCCTGTTCCGCATCGTCCCCACTGCCCTCGAGATATCCATGGTTTGCGGCATCCTCGTGGGTGTGGTCCCTTTTTCCGTCGACCCGTTTTTCAATGGCATCGTAGACCTACAAGTTTGGGTGGGACTTTGCCGCCATAACGGCAACCACCCTGGCCGCGTATACCTGGTTCACCGTACGAACCACATCTTGGAGGTCAGTGCTAGTTTCGTGCTCGTTTTCACCGAAAATTTCTCTCACCGCCTGTAGAACCCAGTTTCGACGTAACGCCAACAAGGCGGACAATTTGGCTGCCGCATCAGTCGTCGACTCTCTGATAAACTACGAGGCAGTCAAGGTATGGTGTTGGTTCATCCTTCCTCGATTTCTTCGACTACTCGTACTATAGCATTTCAACAACGAGAAGTTCGAGGTCGCTCAGTACGACGGTCACCTAAAGCAGTACGAGAAATCGTCTGTTTTGATCACGACCTCCTTGGCATATCTGAATTCTGGTCAAAACGTGATATTCTCTACTGCATTGACAGCTACCATGTTTTTGGCCGCCCAAGGAGTACTGAATGGTAAGCTGTCACCGAATGAGTTCGTTCAATGTGGAATGAAACGATGCCCAGGGACCATGACTATCGGTGACCTCGTCATGGTCAATCAGTTGATATTTCAACTATCTCTACCCCTCAACTTCTTGGGTAGCATATATCGTGAACTTCGACAAAATTTGTTGGACATGGAAGTGTTGTTCACCCTTCAAACCGAGAATGAACCAGCAAAGGTATGTATTCGAGACCCTCTAACTCGCCTCTTATAGTTTCGCAGGACAAGCCCAGGGCACAGCCATTGATGCTCAGGGGCGGTTCTATTCGTTTCGAAAAAGTCAATTTTGGATATCACCCTGACCGGCCTATATTCCGTGATATCTCCTTCACTGTTCCAGCTGGCAAGAAGGTTGCCATCGTAGGACCTTCAGGTTGTGGAAAGTCTACGGTCTTCCGTCTTCTGTTCAGATTCTATGATCCTTCGTCTGGCCGTATCCTGATCGACGACCAAGATATTCAAGACATACAAGTGGAGAGTCTCCGAAGGGCGGTGGGCGTCGTTCCACAGGACACACCTCTCTTTCACTCGAACATCATGCATAACGTGCGCTACGGACGCCTTGATGCGACGGACGAAGAAGTGAAGGCGGCTGCCATCAAGGCAAGCGTGCATCATACCATCATGAGTCTTCCGGACGGGTATCAAACGACTGTCGGTGAGCGAGGACTGATGATCTCGGGGGGCGAGAAGCAGCGTCTGGCGATCGCACGTGTACTGTTGAAGGATCCACCGATACTGTTTTTTGATGAAGCTGTGAAAATGACTATTTTTTGCGACCCATGCTCGCCATTGACGCCCTTTTCGCTTAGACTTCTGCTCTTGACGCACACACCGAGTCGGAGATCATGAGGAGCATTGACAGCACGCTGTTGCATAATGGGAGGACTAGCATATTTATCGCACACAGGCTACGCACCGTAGTTGAAGCAGGCGAGTCGATTCTTCTTTCGCCAAGTCTCTATACTGATTTTGAAAATGACGCTGCAGACCTGATCATTGTTCTCAAGGATGGCCAGGTTATAGAGCAGGGCACCCACGAGGACTTGTTGCGCTTGGGTGGACTGTACCATGACATGTGGGTCCAACAGTCAGCATTGGATAATGTATCGGATGTCGTGGGTCAGGAATAGAGAACCTCGTTCACGTGAACCTGCCGGAAGCGCCTGAAACAACGCCCGAGAAAAGTCTTGGACGAACATTGTGAGCTTGTGCGTACAGTGATTTGCTAAGCCTCGTTGCGCTACTCTCCCAGAGGTCGGATGTTTTGCAACATCAGGCTGGTCCTACCAGCGACATGGATCCCTGCGGGACTTCTTGCCAATCCATCGGTACATTTCTTCGAAAGCTATACTCTCCACAGACTGTACAAGATTAAATCCGTACCGAGAGCATGACTCAGTAGAAACTTAAGGAGCCGACAGGCCCGGCGTCTCGGTCGTCACGCATATATGAACTGGCCCATGGTCGCTTCATCGTGTATTCTCTCAAAACGAACCGGAATCTACTCGTGTGCCTATATTGATCATACATATTACCTCCACAATTACTTGTAGGTCGGATTGCAGACCGTAAGTGGACGGTGTCACGATTCACGAACGTGAGATATGCTGCATGGAAATATGTACAGGAATTATCCAAATTTGACAAAGCTGCTGTATAATGCTGGAGCAACGATAAGAGAGAAGAGTCGCGTCCTTCATTCTATGCGGCCGCGCAACCAGCTCAACAGGCCCTTGGTTCCTTCACGCTCCCAAATTTTCCTTTGAGGAATCCGGAAACTGTTTATCGCACGAACGATAAGCCCTGAAACACGTCATGAAATAACAGAGGCCACTTACACGTTGCCATCCACCAAAAAGACGTCCAGCGGCAACAGCCCGAGTTCCGGCGGAAGCTTGGAGACCTCGTTGTCCCTCAAGTCTAATTCCTCGAGCTTCCAATCGGGGACAGAGCGATGACCCTTGAAGATCTCAGCGAGTTCCTGGAAGCCATCGAGCGTCGTAATGCGATTCCCTCGAAGTCGGAGGTGCCTCAGCCCAGTCCGGCTAGGGGTATCCTGGGTGGATGCTACGATAAGGCCTCTCAATACGTCTTTCTGCAGTGCAGCAGATGTCAACGCGTTATACGATACGTCCAGCGACCTCAAATTAGGGAATAGGCGTGTCAGCAATGGCAGAAAGGGCTCGCTCGATTTAATCGGGGTTGCGGTACCCTCGACCTCGCGGGTCACTACGACGTTGTCGCTAAAACCGCATCCATCCAGAACAAGTTCTTCCAGGGTTGGTATCAGCCCTGCGTCCTTATCGGGTTTGCAGGAAGGTAGTGACACAGATAGGTCAAGTTTTCTACTGCTGAGTATCAAAACCTTGAGTGTTTGAGCGAAGGACTGCAGAGATATTGCCATAATAGGAACAGTCGGCGTAGGCAAAGCAATGTCGGTTTTTCCTGATGTAGCGCGAGTGTGCAGAGCAGATGTAGCGAGAGAAAAAGACCTTGAATGTGATCTCGGAGGTGCTGATGCTGGAAGGCTGAGCGTTTGGGTAGCTGCGTGGTAGTACTGAGTGTTACTCAAGTTGAATGAAGGTGTTAGGACACCTTGCAGCGGGAGTGAGCTTGGATGGCCGATTCCGTTGACTGAACTCCGCTTTGCATGCGAGGACGAAGTACACTCTGCTGTAACCGAAGATTCGGCTGCCGCAACCGCTCTTGCACGTCTCCGGCCGCCCTCAGTCAGTAAGCCCCGTTCTGCTTCAATCTCCCATGATTCCTTGGAGAGTATTTCCTGTGAGAGATGACCTGTCGTCTGTGATGTTTGGCCACCATCTGCCAAAGACTTCCCACTCCTGTGCCTCACCCTCCGCTCAGCTTCGACCTCCCAAGCTTCCTTCAAGACCTTCTTCCCTACCGTTACCCTGAGAGTGCCTTCCAGCGGCTCATCTGCGGTCATGTCAAACATAATTGTCTGTTGCAAGCCGGTAAATGCCAAGGCTACAACTTCGCTGGTCGCACGTGTGTCTTCGAGGTCAAGCACGCGCAATGAAAAGAAACCCTGAGAGAGATCACCAGTGAGAAGATTCGGTGGAAAGGCGCCGTCTCCAATATCCGTATGTGCTAGACGAAGCTCTTTTAACCGACCGAGATGTCCGAACGCACGAATGAGCGCCGAAGAATCAGAGACCCCTGCAGTGATAGGATTTGAGGACATGTTGACCGTGGTTAAGCCAGAAGGAAGACTATTGTAGTCAATGCAAGAAGCGGTCAGTTCGTTGAAAGAGACGTCTAGTGACAGAAGGCGTGGCAGTGGTGTATCGGCGCGAGTGATTACTGGACCGAAGAATCCTCCGGAGTTGTAAGGCTCTGTCCGTGACCGACGGGAGGGGTGTGAAAACGGTGCACCAAACGGTAAGGCGACAAGGGCATTATGCGAAAGATTCAGAGTGGATAGCGCGGGGAATGCAAAGAGCATAATAGGAACCGATGTTAAGGAGTTATGAGAAAGATCTAGAGTAGTAAGCGCCGTCAGGTCAGCAAAGGTATCCGGTAGAATGCTGATCTTGTTCTGATGTAGCTTTCGTCGCAGTCAATAAAATTCAGTGCAACAAGCGCAGTGGACATACATCGACCGTTTTGAGCGACCCGAAGAGAGAGATCTCGTGTTGAATCTCAACGATTTCATTGTTCCATGCTTTGAGTACTTGTAGATCCTGAGCTTCAAACCACGCAGGCCCTCCACGTTGTCCCGGTCGCTTTCCTAGAGTTTCCGATGAACCTATAGGAGGTTCTTGCGGAACCGACTTGAGTGGGTCAGGCTTCACTCCTAAGTGGACCTCGAACAAGGCAGATGGCAGGCATGGCAATAAACGTGAGGCGAGATTGATTGAGCCTGTCATAAAAACCTTGTCAGGTAAGCTTTCCGGGTGCAAGAATGAACAAACGTCCACACCTGTACTGCGGGCACGCTCGATGGCTTCTTTCACGGACCACCGACCGAGATCAGTATTCTCGTCCGACTCTTTCTTCGTGGGACTGCTGGGAACAACGTCCTCCAAGGAGTCGAAGTTATCGAAGCCAGCACCTCCGTGGACGACTGGCCCAGCAGTTACCTTTTTGGCTTCGGCACGTTTGAGCGCGATGGCTTCTTTGATGCTAAGAGGTGCTTTGGGGGTCGGGACGGTCTCTTCGGGCGGAGCTCGACGGGTCGACTTGGAAGGCGACTTTGGGATCGACTTTGTGCGGGTGCGAGGGGTAGAGGGAGATGCTACCGCGCCGGCGGATGGCTTACACGGCGACGGCGCTCGAGAACGAGAAGTCGGAGGGGCCAATGTAGTTTTGACCGTTGGTCTGGAAGAGGTCTGGGGCACACGAGACATGGCTTGGAGCGTTACAACTTTTATGTTCGTACTAGAGAGAGCAGAGGCGAATTTAACGGACTGATTTGCACGGCACGGTTGGTGGAAAGCGTGGTCACGCGGAAACATTACGAAACCAGCTAGCAGCCAGGTGCAGTCACACAAGCTGAAGTCGGACCCAGGAACTGTGCAAACGAGCTGGATGTGGATATGTATGGGACATGCTTGCGTGAAGACAGAGTCTAAAAAGACCGAGCTACTCATCGCCTGTTGACCCACCTGATCTACGGTCCTCATTCGTATCCGAGTAGTCGCCGTACAAATGCACATTGTTGATACCTTGTTCTGCTTGCCGAAGCTCAGCATAGAATTCTTCTTCACCGCGTCTGTATTTAGAGAGATCGAAGTCTTCCGAACCATCGTCCTCGTCTTGGTCCTCGAACCATTCTGGGTTGTATTGAAACTGATCCCGGGTGAATCACGAAGCCCTCGGAAGCCAAAGTATACTTACCAGATCCCTGCCACTCATTCCAGTGAGCTTGCCAGCTGCATGTTGTGTTTCCTTGGCTTTGCGCAATGCCTCTGCCTCTGCCTCTTTCTTGTCCATCCGTGTTTTCTTCCAGGTAGCAAACGTTTCAGGAGTGACTGGAGTAAGGTCAGGACCAAGTTTATGACGCTAAGATAGAATAAATTCCTTGAATCACATTACGGTGTGGAAACAGCCTACCTCTGTCTCCAAGAACTCCTCAAGCGATATCACATTGCCTTTAGCTGCCTCCTCCGCAGCCTTTCTTTCCGATTTAAGGACGAAACCGGGGGGTAAAGCATGTCGGTACTGGCACTTTTCCCCGCCGTTTGGACATTCCCAGAACCATCCGAATCTGGAAAATAGGAAAATCAGGGCAAGATGTATACTGAGACGATGCGTACTTCTTCGTTTCGATGGCTTCGATGAAGTATTTGCAAACAATCTACGAAAACGTACATGAGGAAGACATACTGCAGTGCATTGTTACGCACGTCCGTCATGGTCCGCGGATTACCATGCTTCGACAGCACTACACTGCGCAACTTCGCTTCGTCCCAGTCTTCCATTGTGTCTGACATATTTCGCGTTAGTATCTATCGACGACGGCAATGAATGCGTTTCTGCAAGTACCCTTCATCTTTTCCTCCCGGCCATCTTCGTAGAGGTTTTTCTTCTCTACTTTCCGGGCAACATCAAGATTGTGGCTAAACTTGCACTTGTTGCCCTTCTCGCAATTTCCGGCTTTGAAGAACGTGCAGACAACGGTCTTAGGATCTACTCCAAAGGGTACTTTCTGCGCCTGGACGGGTTTGAACAATAAAGCTTCCTCTTTCTTGCGCTTCTCCTCCTCCAACTTGGCCTTGGCTCGCAGTTCTTTTTCTTTCTCCTTTGCGAGAGTTTCCTTCGATTTTCCTGATACGGCAGCCTGCGCCTGGATCTGTTGCACTTGCTTTTGCACTTTGGCTGACTTGTTTTTCTATAGAACCATTGAATTCAATGTCACGACCAGTCGATCCGCAGGAATCAGCCTGCGCACATTCTTCAAGCCGAAGGTCTTCGCAGGGAACCTTAATTAGTTAGTCCAAGATACGGACTGAGACGGACGAAATCACCTTATCCTCCTTCACTTTGGAAGATGATGGCGTATTTTGTTTCTTTGGAGGCATCCTGGTATCCAGCAGTGCTTCGATTTGAAGTAAGCAGCGGGTTATGCCAGGTGGTGAGGCCTGTCCTGTGTGACTGTCACAGCAAACTCACAGCGACCAGTGTATCGGCGACTGCAACAAGCCGTCAGCGGACTCATCAATCAATCAGCACTATTTCCTGTGCATTGGACCGGAGGTCCGGAGTACCCGGATGGGACTCGTAGATATATAAACATGCATACCTCACCCGTTTACTCACACCCATTTACACTGTGAAGCCTGTCGCCGGGTCAAGAATCGATAATGTCTACCCTACTACGGCAATTTGAATTAACAGCAACTGGGCAACAATTGGAAAATCGAGTCGCAGCACTATCTGCAAGTCTATCACTAGCATCAATGTGAGTTCCCATTTCGCTGAAATAGGCACTGGTTTAAATTTTGCTTGTTGTACTAGTGTCTTCGTGATATTGACCAGCCAAGTTGGACTGTACTTCTACAAGACATGCATTCAGAATCTCAGACATGATCCATTTTGGGTCAAATGTATTGTAGGTTATATGAGACATGGCTAGCAACAAGTGTTCACATACCATTCTTATAGGTCATTTGTATCTGGTCAGATTTTCAGACAAGTTGCTAGTTGGGGATCAACTGAAATAAATAGCAGGATAATGCAAGCTTCAGAGTTGTATGATCACTAATTAGCAATCCCTAACCTGCTATCCTGACTATCAGCTTAACATCAGTACATTGACATGTCATATGACTGCTTTTGTCCACAAAAGTGATGCAGCAATGCCTATGGAGCTGATCAAGCAATGGCTATGGTACGTGGATAGTTTCCTAACAGAAATTCAAAGTAGCCTGAGTTCTGATAGGGAATGTGCTTTATATATTGCAATCTGTGTAATATTGGTAACTTTAAGCCTAATTCTGGGGCTAATTTATGGATTTTAGGCAACAACTGAATGTCTTGTTCATGCATATTTTATTAGTTGCATCTATGTCTGTGAGTGATTGAATTTGTTTTCTTTGGGAGAATTGAAATTGATTGATATTGTCTGTAGTTGCAAACAAGCAATGTCATATCATTTCAATGATTCTTGTAGGTTAAAATTTGATTTTGACATGTAAATAATGTATTGACCTATCTACCTTAGTGGCTCATTTTATTTCTTGAAGGAGGTAAGAACCTTGACTATGGTCTATTTTACAAGTCATACTCATTTAAAATAGCATTTGCATTTATTGCTATGTTATCTTTGTAAGTGATTATTTTAAATAAGTAATCTTGACTACTTATTTTGACATAAAATTTTAGTGCATACTTTGATCTGGAAAGTTCTAAATATGTGGTTTCACTTGTAGGTTTTATCTGCCTTTTAGTTTCCTATGATTTTTGATATTTGAAAGTGGGCACTTCCTGTCTGGCTAGGACTCTGTACTTTAGCAGATATTGCTATTGCAGGGTCAATGTACTATCTCTTGACAAAGCATGGTCCTTTCATATCCACAAGGTTAGCAAATTAATGTCTATATAATACTTGCTCAGTGATCTTGTGTATCTCTATATAGGTTAATCTTATTGGTTCAGAGGCTTGCCAAATTTTGTGTTCAAACTGGGTTAATTACTAGGTAGGTTTGATTGATTTAAAGGCAATTGTATTGTTCAAGGAAGCTGGATCTAGTTTGGTTACAGGGGCTACAGTGGCTCTGGTAAGACATACTCCAGGATGCCCAAAGATTAACTAACCAAGAGAAAATAAAGTGGACACTAGCTCAATTTCATCCAGGGCATCTACTAATGAGTTTCCCTATTGGTGGCAGTGAGTGTACCTTCCACATCTTTTTAGAAAATCATTTAATGTGTGCTTGAAACAGTTTATGCAACATGTTTTATGGCAAAGTTAGCTTTTGCAAAGATTCTAAAGCTAGAAGTTTACTAATCACTAATCAAGCTTGATTGCAAGGGATTCTTATTTCAATCCTATACAACTTGATGGTGATAGTGGTCACTTTGGAGTGGCAAGTGATATTGTTTTTGCTAGCTCTCAAAGGGTAGGGCCTTCATCTTGAACTCTATGTATGGATCAGAAACAGTGGGATGGATACTCAACCTATCTGGTGGGTTATAAGAGATGTGGAACTCCCACCACAATTGATTCCCTAGGGCATGAACTTGAGCCAAAGTCTGTCACACTATGCCTTCTTCATCTTTTTTGGAATCCTAGTTTATCATCCATAAGGCAGTGCCTTTTGCTAGACAGTACTTTCGATGTATGTAAGTAGGTAGTTGTATCATATGCGAAAATCTAAATATTGGCTGGAGGTCCTTCTTCATTTTGACAGATGCCAGTGCTAGAGTAGTCATAGGAAACCTTGTAAACTCAAAGCATTCGAGGGCAAGCCCTAGAAGAGCAGAAACACGCAGAGCAGAGAACATGATAGAAATTGTAGGCTTCATGATATCACTGCAGGTTGTAGGCAAGTTCAGATCGTCAATATAGTAAACCCGCAGGAACGAGATATCTCTTTTGAAAAGTGTCTGACCAGCTCTCGAGAATCAGGAATGAAATGGCAAATTTCCGACCATTTCATGTACTCTCGTGACTCGTCCAAATAGCGCATCTGAAAGTGCTTTAACCTCATAAAGTCCGGAGTCTTTGAACTGATGCGTGAGCAGTCTTCATCTGCAAAGTCGGCGAGCATTATCACGTCGCGCAACCTTGGTGACGTAGAGCTTGCAGTAGTTTGGCCCAGGGAGGCCGCCATACTATCATCTGAGGTGTCTCAACATGAAGGCAATCCAATCATCCGAGTATCCTTGAACGGCTTACCGCCACGTGGGGCGCGGGGATGAGGACTTACCGAAGGTGGGATGACGAACACACGATCGGACATGGTGGTATGAAATTCCACATTGTAACGTTAACCCTATCCTAGGAGTGAAACTTGTACCCACGCTACTTTCTAACCGTGGAACTTCTCCGACCAAGTGTGGATTCTGTGGAGGTCTGGACGCCCATTCCACAAAAATGTCAAAGCGTCGGTGTTGTCTACTTCACATAAATCCGGGTCCGCGTCTCAGGACCTACCATCCCGACCAATCGACAGTCTTGCACTGTCCATATCCCCAGGTAACATGCACTCTGGGCGCCAGGTCGACGCTACGACTGTGAACCTCCGCATCGCTGCCGAATGCCACACTGGTCTGCGCGTTGTCCATCTCACAGAACCTGATACTCGTCGTTTTGGTACCATATTCCCTCTTGAAGCTCCAGATACGGTCACCATCGATAGCAGTAGTACCACGCAGGAAGAACAGAACGACTCCGATGACCTCTCGCGTTTCGAATTCGTTGCCGCGTTCGACATGGACACTTCCACTAGTCAAGTTACGTCACCAGCAATCGCGGACGATGGTTCGACCCTCAGCGCGGCACAGCAGATTATAGCTTGTTATCGTGCTGTTCACGGTAACGACCACACGCCAAAGTATGACTCGGTGGAAACAGAGGAAAAGGATCTCCCTCAGATCCCGGTAGACCGGCATTCGATGTATACCCTTGCCACGACTACGGACACGCAGTCCATAATGGATATGACCTGGAGACCGCAACCCAAGGTCCATATGCGCTGTGCTGACCAACGGGCCCTCATGCAAGCTGTGCGTTTCCCTATCGCCTGCACGAGCTCTCGGATACTTACGCGCCCGTCATAGCAAACTCAAGCGATTGCAATGATGCATAACGCCGGTTTGCGACCTACAGACAAGATCCAATGTCGTCGCAGGGGATGCGCCGACATTCTTACAGATGTTAAAGCACTCAAATACCATCTTCATATTCATAATATCGCAGACTTGACTGCCAGGCGCCGTGATGGTTCCTCATCTTCTGCTCGCAAACCACCTCCGGTGGGATACAACATTTCCAATCCAGGAGCTCTGAAGAGAAATCACTCTCGTTCAAAATCATCTCTTGAGATACACCATAAATATTCCACGATCTCTCCCCCTCCAAGAAAGCTTTCAGCTGGCAGTCTCCTCCCTTCGCTTCTCTCTCGCGAAAGCAGCCCAGAAGCCTCCATGGCCCCTAGTTTCACGACTGTTGCCAAGGCTCTCGCTCCGGAATCTAGCGCAGCTATGACCTGTTCTCTCCCCGCGCGTAACGAGATACTTTCCTCGCCCATCGCAACACCTTCCCGTGGTCGGAAGCAGAAGAAAGAAAGCTTGGCCATCTCTGTGAGCACTCCATGCAACCCGAACATCGCTATGCTGCTTTCGCCGCCTTCTTCGCCGATTCCGCACGATCGTCCTATGCTTGTGCCTCGCGTAAACTTACCCAAGCCACTTTCCCCCGGACCTACCAGAGATGCGGGGGTCGAGAGTTGCATTTACATTCGAAACGAGAGCACACCGTCAGTGCACACGGGATCGCGAAGCCCAGTAAGACCACTCAGCCCAACTCGGGCAATGAGTCCCATTCGAAGTGAGGATTTATTTTAACCAGCCGAGATACAGATTACTGATGATCCGTTACTGTACAAGATGGCATCAAACGTATTTTGTCTATGGCATCTCCTGACAATGTCCACGACGCTTAACTTATTAGAGAAAGTCTTTCTCTTTATTTGCAGCTGGCGCTGCATCCATATCCTCGACTCCCTGCACGGTTTACATTTAGTGCTCACTGGGCCTATGTATTGCACTACTATATACACATCTCACTATCCTCGTATATCATTACACTTGACTCACCATATCCATTGGCTAACGCGGTTGCTGTATTGTTTAATCACTGCCCACACTCTAACACGTAGATTCTATCAAAATAAATAGCTATGCATTGATTCCATGAAGTTCCCTTGAATTAAACGCGGTGATACGAGGAAGATAGAATGGTGTAAGATATGGTCATAATTAGGATACGTCTTGCGCCATGCTCCGTGGCATAAGTCAAAGTTTCAGGAGATCAAGCCGATCCGCCCGCCTTTGCTGCGCAGGTTCTTGAACAGTAGGGGTGTTTCCCAAAGCGGGGTTTTGAGCGACAGAACTACGATAAAAGGTTATATGGAATGACTGGAAATAAACGGAGGCAAGCACGCACGCTACACATCTTAGTTGCTTCTGCGGCGCATGTTCGTCCGCAGTAAGGGTGGTTTTGGAACTTGGGTCTTACCTGGCAGAACTGTATAGGCCATCGATCAGGTGCGCTGCCAGAACAAGTACTCGACCGTACCTCGCAAAGTCCACTACCTGTGAGTGGCGCTATTTGCGGACTAGCGACCCCACTCCCAGGAACGGGCGCAACCGAAAAGTGCTGCGCATTCACATTAGGAACCGAGTGAGTGGGTACAAGGGAGGTGAGATCTTGAACCGAAAAACGAGTGGGATCTTTTCGGGCAGTGGGAATATGAGATGGACTATTTCGTTCTTCGCGTAGTTCCTCCCGAATCCTTACGAGAGCTTTTCCGAGCTCATTGCGACCAGAGTGGTCAGCACCGATGCCCCAAAAATAGTCACGCGGAGAATTCTAAGACTGACTGAGTGACGCAGGAGAGAACGAAGGCACTCCTCTCACCTCAATGAGGTCAGCGTCGCCCGTTCCTAGTAGTAGCGCCTTGAGGTCTGGATGTTGAGTAAATTTGAGGCGAAGAGCGATTTCCATCTGGGTTTCCAATTAATCTCGTCCAGCCCCTGGGAGGAAATGAAGAGTACCTTTTCTACGTTGACTTGTCTCCAATCCGAACGTACCCATTTCTGGTGTCGATGTGCTTCGTCGAAAGCCGACATCGGTCTTTCCCCACAGTTTCGGATCCGCTCCGCAATATCTGGATGGTCATCCAGAAACTATAGATAAAGTGAAAGTGCGATGTCAGCACTTAGAGAGGAACAGCTTGACAAGCCCGCACCTTGAATGCTTGGAATAGGTGTTCGCTTGTCGGGTATCGTTTCCCCTTGTGAATGACATCGTGCGGCGAGAAATTGGTGAACTCATAGAAGGGGTCATTCTTGTCGTAAAATAGGACGGGCGAAGCCTTTGATGTTCGAAATGGGGCTATGGATGCACCGGCTGGAGTAACAGGAGCTGTCAGTGGAGGGTAGTCTGCATTCGTGCCATCGGTGGCGCTCGATGACGACGGTTTCCCGTATGAGTTACTAAATGATACATCGGAAAGGGCCAGAGGTCGCAACACAACCAGTCGCACCTTGAGGTGTAGTACTGTGTCACGGGTCTTTGCTTCTGTCTGCCGGAGGCAGATTGTGGGGATCCTCCGAGTCCAAAGAGTTTCATGATCCGACGGGTGTCTAGCATTCCGAACGTGATCACGAGGATTGCGACGAGTAGGTAGAGAATTTTGGTGATATGCGAAGGGAGACGATCAAGTCGGCGCGAGTTCGAAAGATAAGTTTCTTGGACTCACGGGAAGAGTGATTCTTATAAGGCTCCGTGAGAAGGCGCTGTGCGAGTAACACCCCAAGACGGAAATATCAGAGAATTATAGGGTTCACCACGAGGGGAGTCGAACGACCCGAAACGGGCCAAACGTTGGAGTGACCCAGCTCATTCTTTTGACACGGCCGTGCGTTTGACAAGCCAGCCAGCTACAACGTGTTCCTCCAAGGCTGCGCCTCATCACTTTCCTTTTCTGGATGGCCTAGACACTGACATTCCATCAGCAACGTGGATCCTGCATGGCGGCCAATCCATCGCGTCCTTTGCGCGCGGTGCGTTATGTGGATAAAACCTTGAAGAATTTAATTGCAAAAACGGAGCCACGCGTCGCATCTATTGCGGTGTGCGGAACTCCACGAAGGCCGCGGGTAAGTGGCACGACGTACGGCACGGGTCGGTTCAGTTCCAATCTCTGCGCAGATGTCGTGCACTGCAGGCGAGGTGTACTACTGTGGACGACTTATAATCTCCCCGCCTTTCGTTTCTTTTCCAATACGAGTTCAATCTGGCCATGGATCCTTCTCCTCGCAAAGATGGGTGGGTAAAAATATTGCCACCCGATGAGTTCTCTCTCGATAACCCGCTCACCTCCCATGGTCGACGAAATCGGCTGGTCCGAGTTGATAGGGATAACCCAAAATTCGTTGAGGGTGCGCCACAATCATTCCCATTCCTCCACCGAGGCGTCTAAAAGGTCGATGTTATTACAAATATAGTTGAGCAGCTCTTCGTCAAAGGGTGGCGGCACCGCAAGAAAGCGAGGCCAGACATCCAATATATTTTCAGAGTGCTCTGGCCAGAACCTGCGCTGGAGCCGTATCTCAACTACAGGTACAGATATACTTCTTTATCGCAGTCTTTCTGACCCTGACGTTTCTCAGAGATCAGGTTCAGAAGGTTCTCAGAGCCAAGGACAAGCGAGGGAACGAGAAACTCCTTTTCCACGGTACCAACCGTGCGTGTCTTTTAGGAGAGTCTTCAGCCAGTGTACTCTTCTGTGGCCTGAAAGAATGTTATTTGTGCTCGATTTTGCACAACTCGTTTGATGTGAGCAAGTGTGGTGAGTTTGATCGCTCAACTCCTTTCACTGTATCTTACCCACCCTCAGGTTCGAAGAATTCGTTCAAGCGGTATGTGAAATTAGGTCTGGAACAACTCTATTCTGATATGAGTTTAGCTTCGGACACGGCATATATACGACAACTTGCTCCTCGAGTGCGTCTCCCCAGAGCTGACGGCTGCTCCCGACTGTCGTCCTTACGAATGACAGAGGCAGATGATTATGTCTCTAATCTATCCGAGAGCGCCTCGCTGCGGGCAATGGTTCTCAGCCGCGTGGTTGTAGGTAGGCCTTATAAGAGATACCGAAACGCTCAGGACCTAATTGCACCGCCGCATGGATACGATTCGGTAAGTAGACAAGTATGTTACGCGCAGAAAATTTCAAGTTGTTTATAGATCGCTGGAGAAATTGGATGGGACTTGAATTATGAAGGTTCGCAGCGTTACTCGTGGCGTATTCACAATAACGAATGACATTCGATAGAAACCGTCACCTACAACAATGACACCGTACGGCCAGCGTACCTAATTGTGTATGGGACAAAGGCGAAACGACCTCCAAGTCTGAAGGCGTTCATGCAGACTATTTTTAAAACCCCAATCGTGTCATGAGCTCGAGGTCACAACGACGCGCTTCCTGTTATTGAAGCGTGCACAAGTATTTATTCGCATGTCCAGTTCTATCTATACGGATACCCACATACTTTGTACAAACCCATATATCACACTTCGAAGCGCGTCACGGTAGTGCCTAACATATAACACTGAGATTTAGAACAATAGGCCTTGGGGGATGACCCAACCTCCACGCATTCCGAATGGAAGAACGTTACGATACTTACGACCCTTCGATGGCAGGAGAAACTTTCGCCGAGCCGATATAAACAATATAATTTGCAAAACCCTCAGAGTCAGACTGCCAAATATCGGTTAGCGCCTGCAAAGTCAGTACTGCCCTCAGCGCATCGCACTGTCAGCCTGAGCACAGGGATGCTGTACTGTCTACCATTATGCACGCCTCGTGTGCTCAGCAATGTAACCAATCAGACTCCCCCTTCCCGCCTCCACGTGTCCGAGTCCAATGCGAGGCCATGTACGGGGGTGGCCGCCCTGTGCCGAGGTTAAGGTGAGTTTGTCTCGGCAACGACGGACGTGGACGCTACCTGGCTGCACTGCGAACAATATGGGAGAACTCCCCAGCCACCAGTTAATTGACCCTCGCGGCGAACACGCTCTATTCGCGTTTTTCTCCGTGTGGTCCACAATCCTCGTCTATGCGGGTAGCTATAAAACACCCTTTCTACCCAGTGCATCATCCAAAATCCTCCTTGTCTTATCCACATATTCGCTCCTGGAGAGCAATCCGTGACGACCCTCCAAATCTCGTTCAATCTCGTCCATACCCCTCCATCCTTTCAGAGAAAGCAGCCAGCCTTCATTCAATATGAGTGCTGCACTTCCACCCATGCACGCCGCACTCTCCGTACTTGGCACGATGGCTGGTCAATATCTAGCAGCCCAGGCACAATCTGCGCAAGCGCAACCCCCACAACCGCAGCCAGCGGTTAACGTCACACACACCCGACAGCCCACGGCGAACGCAGTGAGCCTTTGTAATGTATGCCCCCTCACCTCGATGCGTTCGCCACGCCTTGAGTGATCGATCTCTTCTCCTAGGTTTGTCACGCGAAACCCAGATACTTTGATGGGACCAAGACCCATTCATATTGCAGCAAGAGTTGTGCCGCCAAGATGCAGAGCAACAAGGCTGCGTCGGGTGGCAACCCTCCCGCGAGGGGAAAGACTGGCAAGGCGGCTCGCGCCAGAGCCAACATGTGTGACGTGAGTCGCCTTCCCGTCGACCCGCAAGTACTTACATGATCATGCAATTGTTTCAGTATTGCCACAAACAACCCAAGTACAATGACGGGAAAACCACCCACTCGTTCTGCAGCAAGACCTGCGCACAGCAAGCCAAGGCTGCAGGTGGCCCAGGCGGAGGAGCACCTGTAGCGCCCTCCAAGTCCGTACGCTCGCGATTCGGTCTAGTCCATGCAATACTTACGGCTCTACGCTCCAGACCACTCACGAACGGTTGCTTGTTGTGCGGGAAAGCTGCTAAGAAGGGCCACTTTTGCGGCCAGGCGTGCAGTTCCAAGGTAGAAAAGAGCGCGCCGCTGCTGCTCGAGGTCCATACTGGGCATGATACGTTCAAGAGCGGTATGCTAGTAACTTTGACCACGTTGTAGTTTCTGACGGAATGTGCAGTTGCTGACCAGTTCAAGGCCTCGTGGCGCCACGCGACACCTTGCCCGACTGTTCGTCGAGTATATAAGGTCATTGGACACCCCACTTCTATTTCGAAATACGAAGCCTACAAGTGGGTAATACTTTGTCTTTACATATGTACATCTCGTCTCATCGGGACTAACAGGGCGTCTGTCGAGGCTCGAGGCAAGTTTGCCTCAACCGGACGGTCTCCCGGAAACGAAAACCGTCGTTGGCACGGAACGACGAGGGAATGTCTCCTCGGAGACAACGGGAACGCCGCTCTATGCTCGTCGACCTCGTGCTCTCTGTGCGGCATCATCCGCACGTCTTACAGTCTGAACCTCTTTGGCAAGAAGACGGGTTGGGGGAGGCGAGTGACTCGTTTCGGCGTTCAACATGATAATGACCACGGAGGTCGGCAGGTTCGGTGCAGGTATCTACACATCCTCGACATCTTCCAAATCGAACGACTACTCGAATAATGTCAAGCCTTCGAAGCAGAAGGCGATACTTCTCAACAAAGTGATTGTTGGGAAGGGGTATAAGATGACACAGGACAACACCAAGCTGACCGCGCCCCCACCTGGCTATGATTCGGCAAGTCTTCTTCCAGTCAATTCGGTATAATGTGTTAGAGTTGACTATCAACCCAGGTTCTCGCTGAGGTCGCTCTCGGCGGCTCGCTTAACTACGACGAACTAGTGTGCTACACTGAGAATGCAATCAGACCGTCATACCTCCTCGTCTATGATGCCTAAAGGCCATCTGCGTCATACCCTCTAATTTATTACGTTTACCTTCGGTTTTAAGTACACTCACATTGTATTTTCGAACATAATGTACCTAATCTATTGCTTGTGCAATTGTTGATTTGGGATGTAGAAGTTCAAGATCACGCTCGTTTCGGACAGCCGTTATTTTCTGATGGTTGCAATAGCAGGATGCATGGCGCATGGCATTGTGAGTGGGGGCGTATGCAGATACGATGTATGCAGTATGGTCGTCTAAGGAATAGGACCAAGCTAGAGGGATAAAGTAAATGGCAGATCGATGTGTCCGTGACGATGGGATATAAAATTAAGCCGTCTAGAATTGTGTGGCGTCAGTATGACTTCATCGCTATGGGAAAAAAAAAACGTCAAAAGCCTAGCGTACCGATTCCTTGAGGTGGGCGATGAGGTCACAACGATCCTTCTCCTTTTTGAGACCCGCGAAAGCCATCTTGGTTCCGGGGATGTACTGGGAAGGGATGGGGTGGTGTCGACAGCTGATAGGAACGCAAAGAGTAAGAGCACTATACCTTTTTAGGGTTCTCCAGATACTCGAATAGCGTCTCCTCGCTCCATGTGATGCCTTTCTTGACGTTGGCAGCGGTGTACGAGTAGTCTTTGGCCTGTCCTGTCTGGCGACCAAAGATGCTGTGTACCGATATGCAAGCAGCTTCAGAACCGTGAACGTTGCGCCCTTACCCGTGGAGGTTGGGTCCGACTTTGTGGGGGCCGCCCGCTTCGACGGTATGACACTGTGCGCAACGCGTCGTGAAGAGGGAAGCGCCCTTCGCTGAGTCACCTGTACCAGAAGGGTCAGCGCTCGACGGTTCTGTGGAGAAGGACTGAACACACCAGGAGTGTAAGGCATCGCAAATATTTAGTCTAGGTGGTTCGTAAAGAAAGAAAGTAAACGACGAATACGGTCGATGTTGATGGTGGTTTGTATTAGACGTTTTTTCCGCCTCAAATGCGATTTCACGTCCCGATCGTACCGGTTTGTTCCGGGCACTCCAGCCAATTGGAGGGCTCCCGTCCGAATCTCGCCTCTTGTGATTCGGCCGAGACAGGGGTTGCTGTACACCGTCTGAGCCATTATCAGTTAGGCCAGTGCTGTGTATACTATTTCGCCGAAAACTGACTTTTTTCTGCCATCGTTAGCGATAGTACGTCATTTTGCTACTACTCTTGTCCACCAACAGATATACCAAAATATAGAGCACAAAGGATGGCTATCGTGAATTTGACTTAGTGTCAAGGTACATATCATTCGAGACGAGAGGTTTATTGAGTGTCAACGCCCCGTTTGGCAACCCGGGATGAGTTCAACCCAGTAAGTACTACTGGTCGGTGTCTCCCCACCGTTAGCTCCCAAAACGCACGAGAGCGCCCTATTCATATTTGGGGCACTCTCACCATCACTGGCTGATGGACGTACCGCGCAGACCTCCAAACTAGCCATGTGATGACCATCATGCCAAACGTCAAAGTAAGTCTGCCAGGCATTTCAGTCAGAATAACAAGTACTCTTGTTTGGCCAAATACCAACATTTCGACCACAGAGAGTGCTGCGGGAATTGTCAGCGGTGAAATTTATGTCCACCTACGATACGCTCACCAAACAACGCTTGCAGCTGCCCGCAGTAAACGATTCCTCGGCAGGAATTGGATGTGAATAAAGAGGGAATGGATTTGTTGAGAACCCCTGTGCCCGCAACCCAGAAAACCCAGGTCACGAGTACCCATATCGCTTGCGTGCCAATCGATGCGATTGGACGCCGCGACCAGAGAGGGTCAAGGAAGAAAAGGGTATACGTTCCGGACGTTACTGTGGTCCAACACCCTGCAAACCTGCATGACGTCAGGTAGCGCACTATCAACGGGAAATGTACGTACAACAGGAAACGTACTCCCGTGCGTGTCGTTGGATCAGGTGCGTTGTCGTTGTACTTGTACTGTAGCAAGAGCCACGTTGCATCAGCGACCTGCACTCAGTCACTTAGATGCCCTGGACACCAAGGAGAACGTTTGAAACTAACCTGCGCCAAGCTAATGAACAGCAGAAAAATGTAGATAACTAGAGCACGTGTAAGCCACAAGCTCCTGCATCCACGACACTTGAACTTACATGGACCATACTGCTGAATGCGAACTCCAGATACTTTGTTGAGTGTTCTTGGATGGCGTTTCGAGTGCCGATACAGCAAGTACAGCGGGCAGAAATAAATGAGGGCCAGCATAGGGGTCACCGCGGCGATGACGCTTGAAATGGCACTGGAGTACATCCTAGATTTGCTGGTATCAGGGGAGGCAGCAACACTGGCAGTATTCTGAAGAGCCAGAGAACCAGTGGCCAGAGCAGCCAGAATACAAAGAGAGGAGGCGAAGGGAAGCATTTCGACCAGCTTACGGTTGAGACGATGAGTTTTGAAGAACATCGAAAGAGGTGAACACGCACAGAAACGGTTCGGTGACGGGATGTAGGCATAGACATGCTTGCCATTACGACAGAAGCGGTTGCCGCAGCACTGATAGCGTGTGCTGCCAACGGGGAGGAGTGAAGTGGCTCAGACTCGAAAGTTGGGAGGCCTTGCATGGTTTAGTGGTTCAACCAGTATCTCTCGAACTGGACCAAATACCCATGTTGATTCGCCGCTGCAGGAGGGAACGTGTTTGCAGCATTGCTTCTCGTGGCCTGGCACCCCAAGGACAGTTCGCCGCCACAAGTGTGCGTGCCGATCAGATTGCTTTCCTACCGGTCCGCAAGAAGGTATCTGCAGCCCGTAGATCGCGCAGTAGCTGGATATCTAAACATGAGCATGGGCTGATAAGAGGAGAAATTCTGAGTGATATATCGACATGATGCTGAAGTTGAGCACGAACGCCAAAAACGCTTGAATCGCGCGGTCGCCTTGCGGTGATGGCTCAACCCTTCACTGATTTGAGCGTGGGTTCGGGGCGGAGAATACTGTGGGTGACTCCGTCTCGTGTTGAGCGATGCTTGCGGCTTGCATGGTGTCTGAGAAAAGGCTTCCGGCAATCGGATCCAACTGAATCGGGTCGACTCAGCCTTCGGACTCCAGTTGTCAACTTCCACTAATTCTCGTCTTGCTTGCGTCGCAGCGTGGTAGCTTTAAGCTCTTCTGAGGATTCGATGTTCAGCGCTCAGCATCCAGGCCTGACTCACGGCCTGACTTGGGACGATCCATGCCCAACCTGGGATTGGCAACTGTTCTGTCTCGACACTGTCGTGTGTAGTATCTCCTTCAAGCTAGCTGCAGAAAAGAGGCGCGTGCTCCTCTCCCGCCTAGTAACTTCCACGGTACTTGTAGTCTGTATGTGCATTCCATTTTTCTAGCCAGAAGATCAACTCTATCGAGGTTGCCAGAGGGATAGCCTTCCCACATCTACTCCGATCCACTGGTACCGACGAACGCATTTTGTGAAACCTACACACTACATGCCGTTTGGTCTAATGCACACTGTTCTCCGGTTTGCTTGCACGTAAGGCACCGGTGCGTCATGGGGACAGGTGCCGTCTTCTCAGAAAATCCATCCACCAGGCATTCATGGCTGCTGTCGTGCTTGTGTATCGCCCAATGCGGCAGCTTGATCATGCCAGCGCAAGCCTCGTCGCGCCCTAGGCCTCGACTCAACGTTGGACCTAAACTTTCCCTCGGAAGTGGAATTCCAGCTTGCGATAAAGTCGAATTGGTGAGCATTATTTGGAGGGCCTCGAACTTGTTGTCCGACCCGCCGCCGCCATGTTCTTTTTAGCGCCTTCCCTTGTCGTATACTCACTGCAAATGTTGTGCAGTTGGTGTATGAATTCCGGAGTGGGAATCCGAAGGAAGGTCATAAATTCTAGACTAGTAGACGATTTGTGCGAAGGTGTCTTGGAAAGAAGGATCAGCTCCTATGTGTCATGAACGATTCAAATTGATTTCCTTCCAGCAACTATGTTGACCAGGGCTTTCGATGCTTCACGCGACCCAGCAAACATTGGCGACTGTGATTGGGGTGAGTGCCCCCGAATATAGTACAGACAACTTTGGTTTAGGTACTAGGGGCCTCTCCGGGCTGTAAAGGAGGCTGACGATTGACGTGAAATGAATAGGGAAGCGGCACTTCAGATGTCTGTTCCTGCAATGATTCTCTTTCCGGGAGCCCAGAAAAAAGCACAGAGCTATCAATAGAGGTTGTTAATGTTGACTGACAGGCCATCAACGAAGTATATTGTTATTCTCTCAAAAGAGAGGCTGAGGTGTCTTATCATTGTGTCGGATCGCCGTTCTCAGTCAGCGGAACTTGTATGCATGCCCCCGCATTAGCGGTACCCCCACGGACACCGGGATTTATTTATCTTAAGAGTTTTCAGCTCATCTGACTCGAGCCCAGGAACCACGCACTGTGATGCCAAACATTCGGTTCGCTTAGTGGTTGCTCGCCATTTCTCCGAGTGACACGCAGTGATTCACGATAAGGTGAAATATCCAAACCGCTTTTGTCGACCCAAGCGATTGATGACGTAGAGGGACATGCACAACATGACACGTCGATGTCCCGTCAATTCTGCAGAATCACCTCCAGATAAGGGTCCGTTCAGATAGGCTAGGCGCGTTGCCGACGGTGCCTACAACACTCTGGATTACTGGCATTTGAAGTTCAGCCTCTCCCAAGTCTTTCCAGCGCTGACGAGAATGAAGTGAATCTGAAGTTTCGAGTGGCCGCCGCGTAGGCTATCACCATCTACCGCGCCTCTCTGATGAATTGACAGAGCCTTACTCAAGCCGCCACCCTCCGTTCCAGTTCGGGGCGGCCCAACCGGCGGCTGCACATGGCGAAGAAGCGTCCCATCGTACGGTTCCTGCGCACTTCATCTTGACTCCCTCTGCCACTGTTCTGTCGGCAGGCATACTATCCAAGTAAGTAGCACAACTATCTGTTGGCATCTCAAGTGCGGGACGTCGGCATGTCACTCACGGTGACTCGAGGCACGCCCCGGATCTGGCGTGCTGGGTCTCATGCCAGGTACAGTACTTGCAATCATTCTGGTAGCGCCTTCTAACACGATATGCACTATCGCCATTTTCGAAGGCGCACCGCTCGCTCCGTAATGCGGGACTGTACGCTGCGTTTCAAGTCGTTGATGTCTAGGTGTTGAGCTTGTAGAAGCCCACGGGGAAGAAGTGTTGCCGCACCGCCGTAGTTCCGTAGTTGATCGTGGGTACATGCGGCATTGCATCGCCACAGCTCATCGTTTCTCATTTTAGGTCGGCTAAGTTGGTGTAACTCGGCAGTTTCGGTGGTTATCGCTATGGACCATGCGATCGCACCAAGAACGGCACGCGTGGTTACCGTGTCTGGCCTAGTTTAAGAGAAGCCTGGACAACAGCTGGCACTCTCTCGGACCATTTCCTCAGACTAGCAGGATGGCCAGTCGAGAGCTCGACCACAGTATCTCCGCTGGGTTGGCGAAAGACGACCAACGCCCTTCGTTGGCCTCACTCGAGAAGAAGGATGTAACGACCGCAGAGGACGACGTCGACAGCGTCCATGAGGGGCTCGAGTTCCCAACAGAAGAGGAACTGGCAACTCTGCGTCGTGTACCCGATTCACTGCCATGGGCCGCGTACAGTGAGTACCTGCTCTCTTCTTATACCCGTCTCCGTAGCAACACGATCTTCTGACAGTGATCGCCGTCGTCGAGTTGGCTGAGCGTTTCTCTGTGAGTGCTCGATTCCCGGCTAAGCCGACTACTAATCTTTGACATTCAACTTAGTTTTATGGTATGAGAATTTTGTCCTCTTCCCTTATTCCGGCGCTCAGTTATCGTGTGATTTTCGACAGGCTCCTCCGCCGTTTTTGTGAGTGATCACATGTGGTTTACTTCTTCTCGCTGATTGTGTCTTTACGCCCGCCCAACAGGTCAATTACATTCAGCAACCGCTCCCGCCCGGTTCTCGGACCGGTGCCGGTGGAGCGTTGGGGCAGTCTGGTGCTCTCGGTGGCGGCCAACAGATGTCTACCGGGCTCACTACGTTCTATCAGTTTTGGTATGCATGCATCTAGTTCTCATCAACTGCCGTCACGCCGAGACGCTATCGTTTTAGGGCATATATCTGTCCTATCGGCGGTGCCTACATCGCTGATACCTACTGGGGACGTTACAAGACGATATGCTGGAGCGTGGCTCTGGCTATGCTCGGTCACGTCATCATGATTATCTCCGCCATCCCCGGCATCATCGGTGGGAAGGCATCGTTGGGATTGTTCGTGCTGTCTCTCATCGTCACGGGAACGGGCACTGGTGGTTTCAAGTCCAACATCTCCCCTTTGATCGCGGAGCAGTACCGACGCACGAAAGCGTTCATCGCCGTCACCGATTCTGGCGAGCGCGTCATCGTCGACCCTACCAAGACGACGTCGAGGATTTATATGGTAAGGGTTCTTCCCTCGATTCCCCGTAACTTGCCCAATCCTGCCGAATCAGTATTTCTATCTCTTTATCAACATCGGCGCGCTCGTGGGGCAGGTCAGCATGGTCTACGCCGAAAAGGTACGTTCCTCGCTCTCGATCACGATGTCTGTCTCTGAGCATCGCACGACCTACCTCGTAGTATGTGGGCTTTTGGCTCGCGTTCACGCTCCCGACGATCGTCTTCTTCATCTCACCCGTCTTCCTTTGGTTGGGACACGGACGGTACCACATGTCCCCTCCCACTGGCTCTGTGCTGGGCACTTCGTTCCGTCTTTGGCGTTACGCCCTGCGCGGCCGTTTCAGCTGGAACCCGATCCAGTGTTTCAAGCAGCTCACCGCGGACGACTTTTGGGAGAGCGCCAAGCCGTCCAAGGTCGTCGGCGAGAAGCCCACCTGGATGAAGTTTGACGACAACTGGGTGGACGAAGTCCGGCGCGGTTTCAAGGCCTGCAGCGTCTTTGCGTGGTACCCGATTTATTGTATGACTGTCTCTCTTGGCGTCGCGTGAACGGTGGTGACGTCTTGTGCAGGGCTGTGCTACAACCAGCTGAACAACAACCTGACCTCGCAGGCCGCCACGATGAACACCCATGGACTGCCCAACGACGTCCTGTCCAACTTGGACCCGTTCGCGCTCATCGTATTCATTCCAATCTGCGACTTGTTGGTAGGTCTAAGTGATGGTCGCGACGCGTTTCAGGCCGCTCACGTCTCGCAGATATACCCTGCGCTAGCGAGGAGGGGTCTGAAGTTCACCGCTCTCAAGAAGATCACTTGGGGTTTTGGCACTGGCACCGCCTCCATGATCTGGGCTGCCGTCGTCCAGCACTACATCTACAAGGCGAGTCGCCTCCGACTCTCTCTTCGACAGCGCGCTGACCGTATGCCCAGACGAACCCGTGCGGCAACCACGCCAGCACGTGCGTCGACTCGTCGGGCAGCCCGCTCGTCTCACCGCTCAACGTCTGGATCCAGACGGGCTCGTGAGTGTCTTTCGCGTCCCCGTCGTCTCGCCAGACGCGCTCACCCACGCGACAGATACATTCTGATCGCGTTCAGCGAGATCTTTGCGTCGATCACGGGACTCGAGTACGCGTTCACCAAGGCGCCCAAGAACATGCGCTCGCTCGTCATGTCGCTGTTCCTGTTCACGACCGCGTTCTCGTCTGCGCTCGGCGAGGCGTTCGTCTGTCAGTGCTCGTTTCGGCTCGCGGGGGCACGTCGTCTGATCGCTTCCTTGAACAGCGCTGTCCATCGATCCGCTCCTCGTGTGGAACTACACGAGCGTCGCCATCCTAGCGGCTGTCACCGGAATCATATTCTGGCTCTCCACGCGCAGTCTGGACAAGGAAGAGGACGCTCTGAACAACCTGTCCGAGGGTCATTTTGTCTCTCCGGATTCGTAATAGATTCGTCTTCGATGTGTTTGCGATACCTGATGACCGTATGGCAAAGCTATGTTAATTACATAAGAAATGTTAGGTCGTTATAATTTAAATGTTTGTCCCCGCGAATTCGAGGAAATTGAGACCTTGTGGGAATGCCCCATGAATTTTGTGGCATGACATACTTGGTGGATACAAGACATTATACTACGAGCCCGCTCAGGGAGCGAAGAGGGTGGTAAGGAACGCCTCGCCAGCAATGGACCCCTTTTTCTTTTCCTTTTTCTTCTTTTGAGTCTGACGGACTGGAGACGGAAAAAATGAGCACCGTTGGACGGGACTGGGAGGGAGCACGCACGCAGCTCCTGTTGGCGGAGAACCTTGGCATAAGGGTTCAAGCGGAAGAGAACTGCCTTGTTGATCAGAGGGTTCTTCTTCTGGGTCCAGGGACGTCTCTGTGTTTTGGGGTTGGCGGGACGAAGGACGGACTGGATTTCGGTGCTATTGATGAGACGGGTGATGTCTGGGTTGCTGATCTTGGCGGAAGGAAGGCTAGAGTGACGGGGTTGAGAGGGAGAAACGCGAAGAGGCGCAGACCTACACGTAGTCCTTCTTGAGGGCGGACGGGGTGTCGAAGGTGCCAAAGACTTGGTCGAGGAGGGCGAAGGCGGCCTCTGTCCAGATGATGAAGCGGCCGAGATGACCACCGGGAGCGAGCTGGAGGAGGTTGAGCCGGTTGACGTTGGCGAGCTCGACGCCAGGGATGTTGCGGAACGCCTTGACGATGCCGTTGTTCTCGCTGTAGACGACGAGGGGGCCGCGGCGTTGGCGGTAGCGACGGTTGCGCATCTTGCCCTTGCCAGCGCGGAGTTTGCGAGAGTTGGAGACCTTGACGACGTCGGGGTAGGCGTTGATGTTCTTCAGGAGGGCGACGGCCTCCTTTGTCTTGGTGAAGGACTCGGCCTCGGAGGAGACGACGAGGGGAACCTCGGCGATCTGCTCGATGCGGTGGCCACGGGCGAGGACGAGGGAGGGTAGGGCAGAGGCTGCGAGAGCAGAGACGGTCGCGAAACGGCGCTGGTTCTGGTTGACCTTGACGTGCCACTTGCGCCAGATTTTGGTGGGGGCGAACATGCGACCGCCACGGCACATGTTGCCAAAGGCAGCCTGGGCAGCGGATCAGGGGGACGAGCGGGAGAGGGGGACGAAGGTACCTGGCCCGATCGGTGGGTGCCCCCGCCGCCGACACGGGGGATGCGGGCGACGGCGCGACCGGTGCCCCACGACTCTGCCGAGGTCTGGTGGCCGGCCTTTTCGCTGACGGCATAGGGCTGGCGTCTGTTCTTTGCGATGCACTCTGGGGGGGATGAGGGGGGCGACGGGCAAGGAGGAGAGGGACGGACTGTGGACGTGTGCAACGACATCGAGCCTGATCGGGGCGGTGAAGACGGCGGGGAGCGGGAGGGAGGAGGCGGGCTCTGCGGGGGGTGAGCACTGGTCGGCGGGGGCGGGGGGGACAGACCTCCGGCGAGGGACAGGACGGCGACGGTCGGTCTGGAGGCCATGGGGGGGGTGGACGAGGGGATGACGGGACGGACAAGGTTCAAGCCACCGTGCAAACAGGGGCACACAGGGGCAAACAGCGGGCATGCGACGGGCGCGTGGCGGGGTGGGATATGAGCGCCACGATGGGGAGCAGAGTCGCCCATGTACCCGCTATCGAGCAGCGACGAGCCCCTCCGCATCGGCGTCAGAGACACGCGCGGCATCCCGACGCTGCTCTCCCCGTGGGAGTTCCTCGACGACTATGGCATCGTCCATCCGTCGGGCTGCGACGTCTGCTCTGCGTACATGAAACACGTCGCCGACGCCAGCTACTCCCCCCACCAGCCCGCCTTCCAGATCGCCTTCCAGGACAGAAAGCGCGCACGCGACGACGTGTACAACAAGGGCCTCGCTGACGGCGTCCGTCGCAACAAGGACGACCTCAAGGACGCCCTCGACCGCTACAGGCTCGAGCGCAACCAGGCCCGCGACGACCTCGTCGCCCTCCGTGCCCAGCTCGACGCGTCCCGCGCTGACTGCGACAGGCTCCAGCAGCTGCTCGTCAAGGCAGAGTCCCCCCCAGCCGACGAT
The DNA here is from genome assembly GCA_038089955.1 of Strobilomyces dryophilus. Classification (NCBI taxonomy): domain Eukaryota; kingdom Fungi; phylum Basidiomycota; class Agaricomycetes; order Boletales; family Boletaceae; genus Strobilomyces; species Strobilomyces dryophilus. The sequence continues at coordinate 57,844 of JBBPLT010000020.1, read as the reverse complement.
CACAGCTCCCCCCCAGACCTCCTCTCGTCCCTCTTTACCCAGCCCCCCATGTCCTCCCCCGCCTCCCCCCAGGCCCAGCTCCCAGACTGCGTCGCTGCCCGCTCCTTCGCAGCCGTCCTCTCTGCCGGACAGTCCCCCAACGACGACGACCAAGCCTCCCACTCCCCCGCCGACGCCCCCTCCCAGCCCTGGCAGTTCCCCCAGCCCCCCAAACCCCCCAAGCCCGCAAAGAGCATCAAACAGATCCAGTCCCTCATCAAGGCTGCCCACCAGCCTGGCAACTACCAGGCCCTCAGCAGAGTAAAGGCCCTCTGCTCCGAGGCACACAGGACACCAAGGGACCAAAAGACCGAGGTCCAGCGCTATCTCCTCTCCACTTGGCGCACTCCGGACTGGGAGCACCCCACTTCCCTTTCTAGGCTTCCCGCTCCCCTCAACAACCCTCGCTTAGAGGACCCTGTCGAGTGCTGGGTGGCGTATTACGCAGCTAACCCCAGCTCGTGTCCCAAGGGCATCCGCCGTGATGCGGACGGCAGGCCCTTTACGACAGACATGAGGGCCAGTCGCACCGTCGCTCGCCTCCGTCCCGTCGTCCTCCCACACGACCCCGACTCTCGCGAGACCCGCCAAAAGTTCATGGCCCTCGTCACTGAGCTCTTTGCAGAACCTGGGGCATACGAGAACTTGCTCAGGAGGGGTGCCTTTAGCGTCTCTCCCCAACTCTCCCACACTCCGTACGCGGGCACGGCCGACTCCCTCACCAAGGAGAGCATCGCTCGGCACTTTGCCGTCTCCGGCGTCACCATCCCCATGGCAGACAACGAGCTCGGTCCGTGGGCTCGGGAATACGTTCGCGATGTATATTATTGAGACTCTACCATACCTACCTCGCTCCAAGGCATCTGGTCATGTCTTTATTGTGTACTTTTGTCCGTAGGCGCGTGTCTGTCTGCGGCCGTAGTACGGATCTAGTTTTCGTCTCGTCCGTCAAGTCCGATCTCTTGAGTAAAATTGCGATCGCATCCGCCCGACGCTGACATGACCCACCTCTACAGACACCTCCGCATACACCACGTATTCGGTGCCAACACAGACGTCGGCAAGACCGTCGTCACCGCCGCCCTCGTTCGCGCCTCCACCCTCGCAGACAAGACCGCGTTCTACCTCAAGCCCGTCAGCACCGGCCCACCACACGACGCCGACGACGCGTGCGTTGATCCGTCCTTGGTCCACTCGGGTCCGTCGCTGACGTCGCCATCAGCCACGTCCGACGACATGCTGGACCCAACCGGCGTCTGCTCAACACCCACTGCCTCTTCCGATACGACGATCCAGTCAGTCCCCATCTCGCGGTCCGCATGGCGTCACAGAGGTCTGGCATCGAGGTGAGCCCCACCCCGACGCGCGTCTCGCTCTCGTCCAACCGTTCAGCTAGACCTCTGCGCCCTCGGACCAGACGCTCGTCGGCGCGATCGCCGAACACATCCGCGCGTGCGCCGGCGCGAAAAAGACGGGCGACATGTACGTCGAAACAGCCGGAGGTGAGCGTCGCGGCGCCGCGTCCATACGATCCCTTTGACGCGCACTCCCAGGCGTGCATAGCCCAACGCTCTCGGGAACGACCCAGCTCGACGCCTACCGACCGCTGTTCCTCCCGACCGTGCTAGTCGGCGACGCCAAACTCGGCGGCATCTCCTCGACCATCGCCTCGTACGAGTCGCTCGTGCTCCGCGGGTACGTCGTGGACGCGATCCTCTTGTTTCGGGACGAGTATTATCGCAACCACGAGTATCTGTCCCCGTATTTTGCCGAGCGCGGCGTGCACGTCGCGTCGCTGCCCCCTCCCCCGCCTCGTAGAGGAAACGTCGACGAGGACGTGGCCGAGACGGAATCCTACTATGGAAAACTGGTCCCCAGCAGTCTAGACGGCGACGTCTTCCGCACCCTGCGTCACCTCGACGAACGCCACGCACGTCGGATTGAGGAGCTCGATTCCATGCCCCGTCGGACGTTGGACACCATCTGGTGGCCCTTCGTACAGCACGGTCTGGTCAAGTCCGAAGACGACGTCACCGTGATCGACAGCGCGTGGGGGGATTTCTTCAGCGTGTATAATTCCACCGCAGAGTCGTCGCGCCGCTCCCTTCTCGAACCCAAACTCGATGGTTCAGCGTCCTGGTGGACCCAGGCCGTGGGGCATGCAGATCCCTCGCTTGCCTTGGCTGCAGCGAACGCCGCTGGACGGTACGGACATGTCATGTTTCCTCAGGCGACCCATCTTCCTGCGCTCAAACTGGCGGAGCGTCTGGTACGCGACGGACCTGGCGCGGGATGGGCCTCGCGTGCCTTTTTCACCGACAACGGGTCTACCGGCATAGAAGCCGCTCTCAAGATGGCTCTGCGAACGTTCTCCGTTGCCGAAAAAGAGCTCACGCCGAGCGACAAGAAAGACCTTTGGATCGTAGGCTTGAAGGGAAGCTATCACGGCGATACGATAGGCGCTATGGACGCCACGGAGCAAGGGGTGTATACGTGCGAATGGCACCAGTCAAAAGGGTTCTGGTTCGAACCACCGACCGTGTCGATGAAAAAAGGCGAGGTCGTCGTGACAGTCCCATCCCCCATTTCTTCGTCGATGTCGTCCGTCCGGTTCGACGAGATGCAATCTGTGTACGACGTCGAGAGTAGACTTGGCTCCCCGCTCGCCGGCGCCTACCGAACGCACGTTCAGAACACTCTTCAGGCGCTCAAAGACGAACGAAAGCTGGCTGCGCTCGTCCTAGAGCCGATCTTGATGGGCGCGGGTGGAATGGTCTTCGTCGACCCGCTCTTCCAACGCGTCCTGGTCGACGCGGTGCGCGACACCTCGCTCTTCCCCCACCCTCTCCCCGTCGTGTTCGACGAGGTGTTCGTGGGGCTCTACCGCCTCGGCTTCGCGTCGTGCGCGCCGCTGCTCGGAGTCCATCCGGACGTGGCGGTGTACGCCAAGATGCTCACGGGGGGCGTGCTCCCGTTGGCGGTCACGCTCGCTTCAGACTGGATCTTTAGGGCGTTCGACGGGGCGTGCAAGACGGAAGCGCTGTTGCACGGGCATAGCTACACGGCGCACGCGGTCGGGTGTCGCGTGGCCGACGCGACGCTCGACAAATTCGAGGGGCTCGTGCGCGGGGACGCGTGGCGCGATGCGCGTGCCAAGTGGGCACGACGCGACGTGGGTGCCACTGACGCTGCGACCCCGGCGCCTTCCGCAGTCTGGAGCGTCTGGGACCCTGGTTTCGTCGACGCGGTCTCGCGGCTCGACGCCGTGGAGGGAACGATGGCGCTCGGGACGGTGCTCGCGATCAAGTTCCAGCAGGATCGCGCTGGCGGTGGTGAGGCAACCTTGTTCTGTCGGGTTTCTTCGGCACAGACTGACGTTGCTCTGCAGGGTACGCATCCCACGCCGCGCAGGCCTTGCTTCGGTCCATCGCGCGACCCGCGCGCGGCGAGGGCGAGGGACTCGGCGCAGCTCCAGGTGGGGCGCCATTTGGGATACACTACAGGACGCTGGGCGACGTGGCGTATTTCATGACCAGCCTGAACACGCCGCAGCGGACGATCGAGGAGGTCGAGAACAGGCTGTGGGAGACGCTGTCCCCATCCGAGGAGCAAGGATAGGAGTAGTCAATTCAAAAAGCCTCGCTCGTCCAAGTCTCGATCATGCGGTCTTCTTCCGCATGCAAGGGCTTCTTCGCTCGCCTTTGCCGTCGCGGCGTCAGTGCGTTCCCGTTCATGATCGTTTCATATCGGATCACGCGGGATTGTGAAGCGAGAGAAGATTCTATAGAGAATGCAGTGAAGATGTATAATACATTGTTGTGGTAAATCCCACCGTCCGCGATACCAAGTCTGTTTCGAGCGACATTGTGTGGTCCGACAATCACGAACATGAACGCCTGGGGTAGAACCAGACAAAATCCACAGAACCTAGATGAAAGATTCACCACTCCCCTTCCCGCACGAATTCTTCTTGTGTCTCTGCAGCGAGTCTTGCCTCGCAAACGACGTCCCGCACGTCTCGCACGCCGTCGTGACGTGCAAGTGTACCGCCAAGATATGTCGCACGATGCTTTCCTGCTTGAGCTCCTTGCTACACCCGCGCCACATGCACCGCTGCGCCACTTTCGCGCTCGACGGGAGAAAGCGGTGTACCTGATGCAGATGCTGCGCGACGGCTTGCTTGAGGTCGCCGCCGGCCTGGAACGGGGCGTTGCACGGCGCGCCGTCGACGCACCACGCGCAGATGCGGGGGACGTCGTTCTTGCGCTGTGAGCGCCGAAGTGAGTCAGTCCACCCAGTTCTGATCGTGCGAGAACACGCGACTCACGTCCAGGTCACCGACCAAAGGGTTCACATCGGTCGCGGCACGCTCGGCGGGCGCAAACGGGTCCAGGACGTCCCATGTTACGGTCGCGGGGGGCAGTTCTTGTGGGTAGACGTCGTGGGCGTCGGCGCTCACATACTGCGTCGCCCACGGATCGAAACAGTCGTCGAGGAGCGATAGGACTGAGGACTCGGAGGGAAACAACATGCCCGCCTCGGTCGGATCCAGGCTCAAGCCGGATTCAGTCAAGGGCGGAATTCCCCATCCCGCAGGCTGATCGATGTTCCACGTCCCTGAGTGCTCCGTCAGCCATCGTCAAGTCCAGTTTTGGCTGCTGAACCCTGACTCACGTTCCGCCGTTTGATCATAGTGGTGTTGTGGGTAGAGGTCGTTGAGATACCTGTGGCAGCTGACGCCGGTATGGAATGGCAGCGACTCTGGTTGCCAACAGGGTCTAGATTGATTGAGCTCTTCTCAGGCTGCTGCAGGCGTGTGGCATGAGGTTCTTACCTGGAGAAAGGCACACCTGGGACCAGATGTCCGGGCACAGCATTAAACTCTGAGGTGATTTGATGCAGTGAGTTCACACTAGTGCCGGGTGACATCGCAATTGCATGCCTGTTCATTTGATCCAGAGAGATAATGTCGCAGTCGTAGAGGTTTCCAAGAGCAGGATGCATGATCGGGAAGGTTGGAGAGGACGACCCACTGGATCATCCGTCTCGCTCAGGCAATTTATACTCGTACAAGAAGCGTGTGCATTTCCGGAGACGAGAGAACCTGCCAAGGTTAGTTCTGTAATTGGATACGTACAGCGTCGTAGGGTTACGGTAGGCGCTCGAGAGCGCCGATCACCTTGACGTTGTTAAATATAAATGCCCGAGTCAGTCTTGGCTCTCCTTTTACGTTTACGTCTGGCACGGTCTTTGTCAGAACGAACGAACGATACGACGACCAACACATTGCGCGGGCGGTAGTCGCTGCGGGGGAGACCACGACTGGCGCCTCCTCGTTCGGCGGTGGTCGGCGAGCGCGGAATGACGCGATTCACAGCAAGCCATTGAAGAACACAGAACAGGGTCGACTAGCTAGCGCTGGCCAAAACGTACGACGGACCAAGCAGACTGGAAGTCTCTCGCGCGTCCATGCTGTGCAGGATGTATCACATTGGCACGCGGCGACCCGGCGTCGCGCCATTCATGTCCTGACACAGCACGCCAGCATCACTCCAAGCCTGGCCCGTTGGCAGGCTCAGATGATGATCCTGGAAACTAGGTAGCCAATGCCATCCTTGCGGACATAAGATACACGAAATGAATTAGATAAGTACTATGTAGCATCACGACAAAAGGGGATAGATTTGTAGTACGGGCATGATACGAGTCCGATACTCGGTACTCCGGAAGGAGTGAGAAAAATATCTTCCACAGATTCAAGTAACACTCAATCGCCCGAGTGTTTTTTTTTAAGGTGCGGTGATGCTACATCATATCACTTTGGGCCCGCATACCTGACTGTCAACGCTCCTTCTCTGTCCCGGGAAAAGCAGCCGTCCGGTCAGCACCTCCGACCTAATAGAAGACAGGATGATTGGGGAGGTCGAGCAAGCATCCAGCAGCGAGTGGTGTAGTGGTGTTCGGGGGTGGAGAGTGATCGGAGCAAAGAAGCCGTGCGATCAACACGATCGAGTACGCAATGTGCTTACCGCACCGTAAAGTCAACATTATAAGCAAGTCCTCTGCTGAATAAATCATCGAGGGTGATCCGCCCGAATCAATAAAGGCAGCCGCATTTCACTTCGAAGAAGACAGAGGCATGTGAAGGCGGGACACGCCCAGGCTGGCCGATAATAATAACTGATTCGTTCTCCAAGATTAATAATATTCCTTGTCTGTAAGCGAGGGTGTCTGCGGCCTTGTTAGTTGAGCATTGACTCCGTGTCCCTGTGCAAATGAAGGATTACTTGAAAGTGATGCATTGATGTCTCAGTCGGGACTCCTGGAAGCGGGCCTCTAGCAGTGCCATGCTAGGACTAACGTGAGCCCCGGCTGATGCGACAGTTGAACAAAAAAGGAAATGAAGTTGCGAGTGTTTTCCAATTACGTAATATTTTCCCATCAAAATTGTGATTTCAGAATTTTGAGAGGTAAAAAAAATCGAACACGTTCTAGACCCGGCGTTGAGGAGAGATCTGGCGCTGTTTTGGTTTTCTTTTAACTCTATCAGGTTCACTGAATGTTCAATTTAAATTACAAGAAGCCGACGCTCAACAAGGCAATGTATATATGCCTTCTCATTCCCGCTTTCAAAACCTGTCCGGTCCAGGAAGATTACTTATTACTTATATGAGGGGCTGGACTGGACAAAAATAAATATACTATTTTTCGTATCTTTGCATTATGCTGGATTTTGAAAAGAAGAAAAAAAGAAAAGAAGACGAAGCAGGAAGGAAGCACAACCATAAGGGAATTCTGCTCCTGGCTCAAAAGCCTCGCACGCAGCTTTGCTATCTCCTATATATCTAGGTGCTTATCCTTGCCTGAGGTATCTATGGATTTAAGTATTGGCTAGTGTCCGAGTCGTGCGTAGGTGCTGTACGCCAAGTCAAACGACGCTCAGCTCACGACTCGGAGGCGTTTATACCTCGACGGTGACTCGTCCAGCGACGTGTTTCGTTCGTCTCTGAAAATCGAAGTCTCAATTGGCTCTTGGTCGCAGAGCGACTCTGGACGGTTATCGCTTGCTCTCGTGCATCTAAATGTCGCCCAAAGTCAGGTTATAGCTTTGCCAATAACTGGGGTTTAACATTGACTACCGAGCGCTCTCTCAGTCAATACTAGACGCGTCTGTCCGCGAACTGCTCCTCGAGACCGACAGCATGCCAGCGAGAGCGATCCCCACACCACCCGCGACCCACGACCCTAGCCAGTCGCCACCAACGCCGGCACTGGGCGCGATCCGAAGTCTCGCTCCAGGTCGCGCTTTGGTCAGACGATTGGTACACCGCGCAAGAACTGGCAGATCGCCCCCGTGCGTCCTCTTACAGAGTCGACCCGCCGCACGTCGAGCGGTCGTGGGATGTACTTTTAGGCGACCTCCCGGATCTGCGATACCTCGTGTCGAGTGACTCAACTCGTCTGGTCGCCGGCGTACTCGCGCGCGAACTGTCGTTGTTGACCGCCGATTGTGATGAGAAGGAAAGAAGTGGTGGTATGGACCACCGATGTTATTGCCATACGCGTTGCGTCGATGACGCTGCGTGGTGGGACGTATCGTCGATGAGGTCGTAGCGGCCCGAATTGCATGCCCTGTCGGTTCGTATTGGACTCGACCCTCAATCCAAGTTGCGTCAATGGATTCAACAATACCATGTGGTAGCGGGGTGGCCGTTGATCGTCACTTAATATAGGGACCTTTTTTTGGCAGTTACATCCGAGACCCGAAAATCGTTTTTCAAGTCGTTTTCTCGTTAGCAATTGACAGGTTTTACACAATTTCCTTTATTTTTCGTTTTTGTCAGTACATGCAACAACATTTTGCCAGTTTGATGCAGCCATTCCGAAAAATACTTCCAAAAAAGGAGAGTCAGACGAACGACAGAACACGTCGACGACCAGACACACGGGTAGGGTGCGTTCATTTCTCCCTGTGTGGACTCTGGAGGGGAGCCCAGCTGATCGTCGTTATCTTGTACGACGACGTTACCAACTCCGGTTCAAAATGTCAATACTTCAACGGCCGGTGGATGCGCCGACTTTTCATGAAACCGGCATGACTTGCCCCCGCCGAGGTTCCCGTGAGGTGTGGCCATGAAGGCCGCAGAACCGTGGAAGACCCAGGAAGAAATCGATATACCAGTTACATACACTGTAAGGAATTCACGACTCCCGGCCGGACGCCACCGGCAAAAGGAGAGAATTTGTTCACTGGCACCACTGGCAGACGGCCAAGTAGAATAGCCGACGACCCGCCTCCGTCTGTGACACATGTGAAGCTAAAGATGTAGGTCGCTTCCTTTCCTCTTCCGCCCTCTGCACGCCGCTCGCACCATTCGATGATAACTATGCATCTTCGTGGTCTTGAACTGGGTTAACTAAATTGCATTCCCGCGTCGCTACAAACAGCGCACGGTTTTGGATCAACGAACCCATCGTCGTCGAGGTGAAGTGATGTTGCCCTCTCGCACTGACTTTCTGCCGTCCAGGAAGGCCCGCTTTGCGCTAACTGCCGGCCCCTGTTGCGGTCGTAATATTGGTGTAGATTTATTGCTATAGAAATGAAATTCAAGTACAGCCCTTTTTGTCGATTCACACCCTAACCCAGCATTGCCCGTACATATCTTTGAATCATTGTGCATGTGAGAGTAACTGAACAATTCACACAGCGCCTAAGTAAAGCGCTGGCAGGGATGTACGGAATATTAGTCACTATCACGTTGGTTTACATAATATGGCGCGCGGCAGTGAGTGCACAAACCGTTGGTCGGATATCAAGATTCGGCTGTCCAGGCCATTGGATCTTGTGAGGTCGTACGGCCCATCGTCGATGCGTCATGCACTCGAGGCGTGTCTTTCATGTTGGCCGTCAACGCGTCAACCTCGTTGGTGACTTACCCTGGACGGGTGGTAAGCCCTGCATGCTGCTTCGATCTGCCAGTCAGTAGGTACACGCCGATACGAGCGATGATAAAATACTTGCTCCTGAGTCGACAGATATTCCACTTGCTGACAGGAACTCATTTGGTCAACTAAGCTCTCGGGAAGAAATGTCTCGTCTGGCCAATGAATTCGGCTGTACACGATTCTTCGATATTGCTGCCTGTGTTGTGCGTTTGAATGGATGTAAGTGTAAGTGAGTGTGAGACACTGAGCGCGTCTGCCTGGCGGCAGTAGGTTTCAACTTGTCAAATAATTTCATCTGCAATCGTAAGCGAACGAAGACTCTGGAACTCTGGAAATCTCAGAACTTCGACCACAATACTAAGTACTACGCAGATTCAAAATTCATGAAATCCGAACCCTTCAGATGCGAGCCTACCATCTCCGTGCACCGAACAAACATTACAGTAGCAGTGGGCTGGGTCTGTGAACAGTGCCTAAGAAGCTTTCAACAGTCGCTGAGTGAATAGTAAGACGACCAGCGCACCATCGAGTTGCCTCAGGCCTGATGGTAGGGACGGCGGTGGCTCCCGTTGGACAATCCACAGCTATTCAGAATGGCTCAGAGTGGCTCAGGCAGGAGCCAGGTAGTGGCGGGTCGCGGTGGCGTCACCCGTTTCGAGCGGCACAGCTTACCAAGGAACACTCCAGGGTCGCTGAAATGATCGTGGAAATGTAAAAACACGGATCAGATTAAGGAGGAAGATAAGATACATGCGGTCCATTAGGTAGAGTAGACGTGCACGAAGGGGTGACGGGTGTGTAAAGGACGGAGTGTAACAACCACCATACAACGATATGCATGAGTACACACCAGACCTCCGCATTGCCGCTGGAAGAACGTGTGAATTACGTTTCATGGACGGTCACATACGCTGATAGCAACACTCAATTGCCCAAGTGCTTTTTCTGAACATGGTTTTGCATGGTGTAGGCCCGCGTGAACTGTTCGGAACAGTACGGGCATGAGCTCCTCACTTCGAGATGTTTCTCATTGACGTGTCTCGTCAGGCTTTCTCTCTTCATCTCGCTAAAGCAGCCGACCCAACAACACATGACTCTGTCTCCCCCTGTCGCTATGATGCCGTGATGGGTGCGGAGGTGTTCAGGAAAGTCAGAGTGTCGGGATAAGTGGCCACAAACGACGTGGTTAGTCACCCAGCCGCAAGTGTGGTAGCGATGGTGGGGATCATTCGCGACTGGCGCAAATTGATCACAGAGCATCTGCGCGTCCTGGGATTTGCAGTGAACATCATTCTCGTCAGCAGGAGTTGATGATATACTTACTACGTCAGTGAAATTATGGTTGAAAGGACCGCCTTGAGTCATCGTTGAGTGTCGCGAGTCAGGATATCGATGTTCGACAGAGCGAGGTAGGTATGGAGGGACTTGCTGCTGATGTATTATTCGCAATACTTTCGATATTTATATATTCCGAGAGCCCGCCTTGGAGTGCTCTCCATATGGCCATGTGAAAGGAGAGTGAATGCATGGAGAAGCGCAACACCCATTGGCACGGAGGGCAACCCGGTCATTCTTTGGAGGCGGCATGACACGCTAGAGACCCTATCAAACCATTGTGATAATGTTGATTAGGCACGCGAATGATCGCTGTGGTTGAGATCCCCTACATCCTGAGAGGGCGGGACACTATAATAGTCAATCGCGCTGATCATGTAAGATCAACCAACATACCATCATGAATATCACATCCTTGGAAACGCCAGCCCGACCATCCAGTGTCCCGGATGTTTAACCAAGCCGAACGCTTACTGCCTATCGCAGACGTCAGGAGCGCGGCTAAGCGGGATGACGAGAAGCTTGCTTTAGGAACCATTTACATGACAGCACACCACCGTTTGAATGACCGTGAAAGCGCGGACCGTACTGATGTGGCGGTCGAACTCGCTCGAGAACTCTCGTGTCGTTTATGAATGCTGGAAAGCCAGAGACAGGGCCTTACCAGCCTAGTCCTGCTAGGCGAAACCCATGCGTGCGGACACCAGGAGTGCAGCTGCAGGACGTTTTTCGATCGAATTGTTTCGACAACTACACAGTTTGGTAGAACACGTGTCCTATATCAGGCTCGGTCAGAGAACACGACTGCATTGCTCGTACGGCAGAAGATCTCTTACGATCGTGTCACGCTGCACTGGCCGTCAATGTGTTGGCCACTCTAGATCTCCGAGTTGGACGATATTCGCCTCCATTGATGGATTGCGGATACCAAGCCATTAGCCGGTTCGCAGACGATGGGCGGCTAAGCTACTGAACGGTCGATCGTTTGACGACTTATTGATGCATTTGGGGGTTAACCGGTGATAGAGTAATCGAAGGAGCTTGGAGTTGGTTGGAACGTGAGCGCTTGAGCCTGGAGGCAACGTCACGGTGACAGTAAAGAACGTGATGAATTCCCACCAGGTTTACATTGACGCAATTCATCCATTTCCCTCGCCTTGCTACATAGTAACCACGTTCCAGGAGTTCCTGAGCGGAGAAAAAAGATCCAGCCCGTTATCGAGGATTCATAGAACTTGCTCGCTTGCAGTCGCACTCCACTGCATTACATACGACCTCCTACACAGCCAGCTCATCAGATATAGTGCCTCGACAGCTCCTTGGAGATCCTTCGGTTGCCTCTCGATGGCCTCGTGAGGTCGAAACGACCGTCTTCTGATCACGAAGGCGTCTTACTTCTGAAGACGAGCTCGACGGTGACTTGATGATCAACGAAGTGTCTCGCTTCGTTCGATCCAGCGTCATTTCCATCCGCATGACACCAGCACGCACGAAGGTTCCAACCCCGCTTGCTCCAAGGCTCGAGGTCCGACTCCAGCCGAGATACTCCCGTCGTGTGCGTGGAACACGTCCCACAACTCCCCGGGCCCTGACGGTGTCTCGTGCGAAGTGAACGGAGTGAAAGAGAATGCGGGCGGGCACCAACCTCCCGGTCGAGGAAGCGCGTTGGGCCCATTGTGGCGTTCGTTTAGGCTCCTTCCACCTGGCACGCCAGGCGACCACGATATCGTTGGATGCTCTGATCCGCCATCGCCGCGGAGCTACCAGCCAACAGTGTGCAACGCCAAAGACGGCCCTGCCGTTTCATGCCATGAGCCATGATTCGAAGAGCGGACGCATCACTCATTCAACTCCGAGTTTGGTGACTAGACGGCCATATGTGTGCCTGGAGTGCCGCTTTTCGGGCCAGAGTCACATCAGACACTGGTCTGGGCTTGGGGTCGAAGGAACCAAGTTGGGAACACAAGTTCCGAGCATTTGGAGAGGGATGCGCTAACGTAGTCCTCGGCGCACACGGCCGTTGACTTTACTTGTTTAGCATCTCTGTCGTCTCATGCATCTACATTCCACCTCCAGATCCCGCCGAAATGTTGCGTTCCGCCCCGCCTTGGTGACTTCCAAATCGATTTGCTCAGCTTGGCAGTCCAAGTTCCGCAAGTTAAAAACACGCTACACCCCAACGATCTCCGATCGTTGTAGTACCATACATAACGACACGAGTTTCGAAACACCACCCCCAGTTTACGATACGTAAAGAAACCTGTGTTTCATCCACCCTGCCATTGCCAATGACACGAGATCAGCTTCTCCAGTACTGCGCTAAGTCATGGATTCGATCGAGCACCACTGTGAAGTAGGACGTCTCGTTCAGCAACGCCTCAAAGTGTTTGATCGCCTCTTCCTCCGTGAGGTCGAGGCGGAACTTGTCCTGTATCTGTTCGTGCACGTCACGGTGTTTGATGTCGGGGATGTTGGCGTCGACCATGAGCGCGACCAAATTTAGAATGAGATTAGCGCTTTTGCGCAGGATGGTGAAGGCTGTGAAGCAAAAATTCTTGAAACGCGCATAGTGCGTGGATTGCGCGCCCCCCATCCCGTCCACCATCTCTTTACAAACTTTCACAGGAGGGGGGAATGGCTTCGGGTCACGGCCCAAGATATAGCCGAAGTCGACTGCCAAGTCGTACGTATTAGCACCGCTGTAAGGAGAGAACTCGTCAAATAATACCGTGGAAGAAATGCCCTGAACGTCGGCAACGATAAGCATTCATTTTGGAATCGGCGGGACCACAGACCGTCAGGAGTGAGTAATAAATTATCCAAATGGCGGTCGCCGACCCCAAGCAGGTACGTGACGACACAATATCCCGCTACAGCATGGTTAATGGCCGCCCTCGGACCTCGCAACCAAAATAGACGCTTACCGCAGCTGCGAACGAAGGTGTCAATGACGCTCGGCTCCACACCATATGTGCCTACGCTCCCTTCGTCTGGATGGCTTGCGCGAAGGTAATTAAGTAGCGTCCCATGTTCGCTGACTATCGCCGCTATTGTCTTGCTCGGAATGAAGTGCGCCATACCTTGTAATGGGCCAGTCGCCAGGACATCATACGGTATTAGTTTCAAATCCAAATTCTCTTTTCGCAATAACTGATCCATCAGCGTAAACAGTTGCAGTACCAGTTGATCTTGGCGCATGTCATCTCCGTCCTTGAAGATGACTGGATACTCCGAACCATCCGTGCACTGAAAATAGAGCAAGAAGGGGAATTGATTTGATTTAAATACCGAGGACTTTTCAGCGTTGATGCCAGTAATCTCGATCCGAGCATTCAGTGGGAGTGGGAGCGGTGGTATATTTACAAGGCCGTTCTTTGGATCATTGATGAAGGAGCGCAGTTTTTCGATCTTCTTTGGCCGAGGATCCTTCGAAGTCCTGACGTCTCTCGCGCGCTTTGCCAACGTCTCGACCATGATTCCTTGTCGTCGCATGAGCTCGCGACGCTCGCTTCCGCCTTCCGACTGCGGAGGGCATTGAATACCCAGCGAAGCGCCAGACCGAGGGTATACGCACCTCAAGTATCTTGCTGAGGAACTTGAACACGACCCTGCCGTACATCTTCGCCACCATTCTGTCCTCTAGAGCAACTTCGACCATCAGGTACCAATACAGCCGGTTACCTAGCACATGGTTCTTGACTCCGCGGGCAATCAAGAAGTCAGAAAGTCCGCTGTCATCATAAGATATTGCACTCGTCGTCGACCGCGAGGACCGCTGATCGCTCGCAGCACTCTCGAATTTGAGGGCTTGAACGAGCTGGAGTAAATATAACATGAGTTCCTAGAGCATTTTCGTCAATGCCTTCAGAAGGACGAACATGGGAGAGGGGATATTCACGTCGTCGTCAGCACGATTGAGCTGCCTGACTGCAAACGCTCTCACGCGCGAGTCCACTGTTCCGGGACCCAGTAGCTCGAGGGCATCGTCAGTGTCGACTTCCGTCCACATCGGCAGCAGCTCTTCGACAGCCTGTTTAACTTCCGAGGGATCTCTCCACGTCACCGATTTCAGGAACTTGGTCAGCCCTCGCTTGTCTCTCGCGAGATAAAAGCGGAATTTCCATATCAAATCCTTCTCCTCCGAAGTGAGAGGCTGCGAGGGAGGGTAGCCGAGAATTTCCTGGGCAAACGACGTCAAAAGAATGCGCGCAAACAACGACGAGCGATACCCACACCCAGTTCATCCCTAATCTTTGCATTCGGCTTGAGTTCCCTATCATACGGGCTACTCCGATGACTTCGCACCAGGCGACGGTGCTTGTCCTCCACGGGATTTTCACGTGCCATCTCGGGATCGAGGACCGCCCACATGTGAGGATCGGTTGCGAATGATGGTGGGAGAACAGGCGCGGCGGGCGTTTGTGTGACGGTCGTCAGTGCAATAGAAGTTGATGGCGTGCTCTGTGTCTCCTGGCCACCATCATGTAAGTACTCGCGAGACATGCGAAGCTTCAGCGCACTCGCCGGTTCGCTGAAGACCACCGGGAAGTCGAAGCGTGGCATGTCGATGTACAAGAACATATTCTCCGACTTGGCGGTCTCAGCCTACACCAGTCAGTCCGCGCTCAACGCAAAACGGCGAGTCAGGAACGAGCGCTCACAGCATGTACCTCCTCCATCCTCCGAAACGCCATCTTGTCGAGCCAGTCCGACTTGGGGAGGTCTCCTCGTTCATACTTTTTCACGAGCTGGGGCGACGGTGAGCGGTAGGGTGCGCCAACTATCGACGAACCGCAACGCACCTTTTCTAACCGACCCATCTCGTCCCGCGTGCCCAGTTTGCTGGGCGTTGTTGTGTTCGTGGACCCATCCGCTTCCTTTCCGGGCCATAGCAAGAGCCTGTGTTTACCCCTCCGAAGGGTCCTGGAGGACGGTGAATGGCGGGCACGTAAAAAGAGGACGCCAGATTACCATTTCTTTCCGAACAGCTTGAACGTCGTGCCGCCCACCGGGACGGCCGAACGCGGCGCGCCAATATCCCACACGGTGAAAGTGATCTGCGAGCTCAAGGGGAGGTCGCAGTAGCGTATCGGGAGGGACATCCATTCATTCCAGCTGTGCCAGTGGACGCGGGCGAGTCGGCGGACGCGAAAGAGTGTCAAAGAGACGGGACGTACGCGTAGTTGGTCTTGAACGCCTTGAAGGACGTCCTGAAGGGAATCGACAGCGGCTTGTTGTCAGCGACCAGCTGGCAGGTGACGTAGAGATCTGACAACGACCTGAAGGGTGCCTGCATCAGGCATGCCACAAGGAGGAATGAGAAAGCCATACGAAGATTGAGCACCGTGGAACCTCAGCTCTGGGTTCTCCAGGACGTCCGAGACCGACTTTCGCGGCCTCGTCCCCTCAAGTTGCGAGCTGGATCAAGTATTCATTGAACATGAGCTATTGGGATACCAGCCAGGCCATCTGCGTACATCCGAAAGGTCACGGGTAGCTTTAGGTCGGATAGCTTGGCGAACGTGAAGTCATCGCGGTTGTCCTTGTCCATGGCTGTTCAGAGGCTCACGCCGTGGCTTTAAACCACTGCCAGCCCAGGTTCAAGTTGTCGCGTCACTGAGTGGTTCAGCAGCGCCGTCACCCCAATTGGAACGTTTGTGTGCCAGTACAATTTCAATCCAAATTGCACTACAGTAGCGTACAAGTGATGGTTCTCTACAACGCGACTGCGCCCACTGGGGGGGCTTTTGGTTCTGAATCAGGAAGTAACCCTGCTCAAGAATAGAAATGTGGTAGAAACGCGGTCCAGAACGGTATCACGTAGAGGATATATCACCACTCGCCATCTACTCAGCCTTGTAGTCGGGGCGCAGAGAACGGACGGTTTTACCTAGGTGTCACCAACTGAGCGGTCGCACTGAGTTTAGAAAAGGATGGTCTTACCAGCTCTCCAAATCTCTTGGTCATCAATCTCTTTCAGTTCCTTGGCGAGGTCTTGGCGATAAGTAGCACGGCCATTGAACTCCAAGGATTTACGAGTTTCAGTGCCGTTCTTGACGCTCTCGTAGAGTTTCTCGAAGACAGGAAGGTTCGTCTTTTCAAAGATGGGAGCCCAGTCGAGCGCGCCACGACGAGCCGTGGTAGAGCAAGCGTTGTACATGTAGTCCATGCTATAGATAGGATGAACGGCTTGATTGGCGAAGGCAGGGTGTAATATACGCATAAGCACTCACCCCTTCTGGCCTATCAAAGGGTAGAGAGACTGAGTAGCCTCTTCGACGGTCTCGTTGAAAGCCTCCGAGGGGGTGTGACCGTTGGCACGAAGGACCTTGTATTGGGCACAGAATAATCCCTCTATTTACCACTTGAGAGAGCGCCCTGAAATAACGACGGGAGAACTTACGGATGGCACCCATGAGCTACCGAGTCCAGTGAGTAAAACGGAATGAAGGGATCAAAACGAAGACATACCACGCCCCGCTCTCCGTACAAGTCTGAGAAAACCTCCTTCTCGAATGTGGTCTCGTACATGTATCCAGAGCCAATGGCGACACCAAGAGCAACAGCCTTCTCTTTTGCCTTGCCGGTGACGTCTTGGAAGACGGCGATGCTGGAGTTGATACCCCTGCCTTCCTTGAAGAGGGTGCGGACGGTGCGGCCGGAACCCTTTGGCGCAACGAGGATCACATCGACATCGGGGGGAGGGACGACGTGGGTGTCATTCTTGTAGACGACGGAGAAACCGTGAGAGAAGTAGAGGGTCTTGCCCTTGGTGATGAGGGGAGCGACGGTCGGCCAAGTTTGCGATTGTGCGGCGTCGGAGAGAAGGTTCATGATGATCGTGCCACGATTAATGGCTTCTTCGATGGGGAAGAGGGTTTCGCCGGGTATCTAATGGGGGTGTGTGAGGGGGGAACAAGCGGGAGGAAGGGGCAGTACTGACCCAGCCATCCTCGACGGCCTGCCTCCAGCTCTCACCGTCTTTACGAACACCGACGATGACATTTAGGCCATTATCACGGGCATTCAAGCCCTGGCCGTGACCTTGAGAGCCATAGCCGATGAGGGCAAGGGTGTCGTTTTTGAAGTAGTCGTGAAGCTTGGGCAGGGGCCAGTCGCTGCGCTCATAGACGACCTCGTCGGTACCCGCAAAGTTGAGCGTCTTGATGCCACGCGCGGGGGTAGTCTTTCCGGACGTGTAAGCTAGAAAAAAAAGATGACGCGCGAAATTTTACCTGGGCCGCGCGGGGAGCGGCGGCGGAGCGGACGAGGAGGGACAAGGACGCAACGTTGGTCGCGGCACGAGGAGCGTGACGAGCGAGGGCGCGTAGGGAGCGCGAAGAGATGCGCGATGCGAGCGAGGCCATCGAAGAATAGACCGAAACGTATCCAACCTCGTCTATTTCTACTCTCGCCTGTCTTCTCGGCCGAGTCCGACGCGGTCCGAATTACATACACCGTAGGAATTTCAGTACTGATTTTCAAACATACATACAAACTTGAAATTCCTACAAATCAGGACAACTTCATTCCACCTTCTTGGCTTCTTGGCCATACACAATCTCGTCCACCGCTTCTCTCCTTCCCTGCGCCCCCAGCAGCGCACCCCGCACCACCGTGTTCACGGCAACAAACATGGCAACGCGCTGCTGGTACGCCTTGTATCCGACCGGGTACTTGGACAACGAGATCGATTCCGTGAACTGGGTCGACGCAAAGAACAACGTGCAGAGCACCAGACTCGGTGTGAGTGGTGCCAGTTGTCCAAGCGACGTGGGCCACTCCTTGCCCCATGGTCCATCCTGAGACACTAGCGGTATCAAATTGATGATGATCTATGTTCGTCGTCAGTCGATCCCCCGATATTTACTCGGAACACGACCTACCCAAAAAGTTTGCTCGCAGAGAAAGTTGGGGTGCCTGGACCACGCCCACAGTCCCCCCGTCACGAATCCCCTCTCGGCGTCACGCTTCGTCCAAGCGATACGTGCTCCAATCCATTCGTTCGGATTTATCTTACCCGAACGTTTAAACGTCTGGTACGAGTATTGCTGATTGTCGGCGGTGAACTCCGCCAGAAGTGTGACGACTCCAAGCGCGCCAAGAACATAATCGGAGACACCCAAACCCGCATGTGGTTGGGTAACCGCAATTTGGGCCGGAATACCGAGGAGGAAGAGAATGATGTTCTGTGTCACGGCTAGACGCCATGGTGAACGATCACACCTAACGCGAACCTGTGAACGTACCGATGAACGTGAGGTTGATCACCTGGAACAGCCACGGAGGCACCCTCTCGCGAAGGACCTGCCAGCGATAGTCCTCGTCGTTGCTGATCCAAGCAAGTATCTGAGAAACAGTCCGCACTTCAGGTAGAAAATGCTTACAGGCTGAAAAGTCCTCGTCGCAATGTATTGTACGAGAGCCTACAAAGCACGTGTTTAAATGGTCTTTCAACCAGATAGAAGCCATTAAGCACCTAATCATCCAAGCAACCTGTTCTTGCGCATCAGATCCAATTCACACGGAATAGACGAACAACGCACGACCAAAGCCAGCATGAATAGAGCACGTGGGCTGAATGTGCTCACGAACGACTCGTGAACAGTTTCTGGGGTGTATGGAAAAAGAAAGATCTGTTGGGTACGGGGCCAGAGTGGTAGAAGTGCAAAATAGGCGGTGTACCAGGTGGGAAGGAATGTCCAGAGCCTGTCCACCTGCGAGACATTGCCGGTGAGTAGAGACAAAACATATGTGGTCAGTGTCGCCCCAATACAGAGCTGGATGGGCCAGACAAATAGCGGCGTTTGCTGGATGAGTACGTCCATGGTGGTCGCTGTCGAAGCCCCTTGCTGGCTGGCACATGACCGAGCCCCTTTTGTTGACGCTTGATTACTTTCCGAAGTCGTTGTGCTCCGCCATGTCGACCAGCGTCCTCTTCTCCGCGTTTCCGCCCTTCCCCTCCTTGTCTCTCCGCGTTCCTTCGAAGACCCGCATCAACGATCTTTACGACCTTCTCCGCGACCGTTATCCAGACCTTCCCGCCGACGATTCGCTCTACATCTCCTCCCATGGCGGTTCGCTCGCCTCAGACACCCCCGTCTCGGAGCTGCATGGCCACTCGTCGGATCTCGTCACTCTACGCATCGTTCCACGTCTCCTGGGTGGAAAGGGTGGTTTCGGTTCCCAGCTCCGCGCTGCTGGAGGCCGTATGAGCAGCCAGAAGACGAGCAATAACGACTCGTGCAGGGATCTCAGCGGTCGCAGGCTCAGCACCATCAAGACGGCAAAGCGGTATGTCCTGGTCCTTGTTTCTGTCGCCCGTACGTCTAACCTATGCCCAGCCTTGTTGACTATGTGGAAAACGAAGAGGAACGCAAGAAGGCTGCAGCAGAGGCCAAGAAGGCCAAGCTAGAAGCTCTGGAGAGAAAGATTGCTTCAGCTTCAGACGACCCCGAGATTTCCTCCGGAAAAAGGCATCGTCTCGACGACACTGAATACTTGGAACAAAGCCAGGAGATCATTGACAGCGTGAAATCCGCCGTTTCCGCTGGTAGGTGTACCCGTACAAATACTCGGTGCGGATTCATCACTGAACGAACCTTTGTCAGGCTTGCTCAAGAAGAAGAAAAAGTCAAAGATCAATCATTCTTCAAGCTTCCCGGAAGGTTCCAATGCGACAGAGAAACGCGACGGTACCACTGCAATTCCTGACACCGAAAGAATATCAACTTCCTCTGTAACTGCGCCTGTCACAGTGACAGCATCAGCATAGCGCTCCATGTGTTATGTTGGCTAACAGATAGTGTGTTTTGTATTGTACGACATATCCCATACCAGAACCTTCCACCGAGAGCGTAATTAAGAGTGTACAGACTCCGAGACGGATAAAGAAGACGACGACGACGCATCGGTCAAATGGGAGAAGTACCAGGCATGTACCAGTGGCGTATGCCACATTCCGGTTTGGAACGATTTCTGAACACAAAGTTTAGCACAAGAGTAAGACCACACATGGCTAGTAGCCTACCCGAAGATCATTGCATTTTATCGACCTGCGCAACCCTCCCGTCTTGCATCCAGTAGCAGACGAGTCTGATAAACTCAAATTGAATGACCAATAGGACTGATCTGAGAACAAATCGTCACCATCTGCCATTCCCTGTAAGTTCTGGCGTCAGTAAGTGCAGTTGTAGCATGAGACCAACCAAACCCTCAGGTCCTCGTGACTTGTGATCCTCCGAAGCCCATGAGGTATGAAGGGTGAGAACCGAGGTCGACCCTCCACACTCGTCAAGAGAGACGTTTTGGTCTTTGTGCGCCAAGAGACGTGGATCAATTCGCCTTCATGAATGGTGGCATGGTCGGCGGGACCGTCAGCAACGAAGTAGGCGGGGGGCTTTATGACTGGGGCCTCCAGGCGGCTGGACCCGTCGAGTGGATTCGCGTCTATCTGCACCCTTTCGGCGTCGGTCTCGTCGTCGACTTCCTCCTCGATCGTAGGAAGTCGTTCGAAAGCGACGAGAGGGGGAGACGCGCGCTGCGGCGAAGCGGGAAGGTACAGCGAGGGCCCACTTTCACCTACATAGCCAAAGACAGAGAAATAGTCGTCGACTTGCTCTGTTACCAGGTGCCCGTCGCATGCGTCGAGCGACTTAGCGACTTCCGACCCGGTTTTGCGAGAAATGTCCGAGTCAAAAACCGTGACAACGCCAACGCTTGAAGTAGAAGGCTGAAATATCCACGCCAGCGATGAAGAATGAGAGACGTCCTGCGCTTGCGTGTGAGGGACGACGAGACCGAGACCCGAAATCGTTGGAGTGGCGCGAGAGGTCGTCCTGAATAGTTTGGTTATGTTACCTGCGGCCGCCGACTTGACCCTGGAAAGCATCATCCTCGTCTGCTTTTTCGCTCGGGCGTCCGTTGGAGTGCGGAGAGGCGAAGACTCTGCTAGCATCTGAAGGACAATCAAGAGGCAACGATTCGCTGATGTGGCTTTACTTGCCGTCTTCTTTGACCGCTTTCCCCTCCCCCACAGTCGGGTGTCGTCCGTGACAGTGGCAATCAAGTTAATGATCTTCTCGTCAAGGCGCGCGTTGTTAGGACACTCGCCGGTGTGCGCGTCTCGATCGACCCTGTTCACGCCGAGGATCTTGGTAGCCGAAATTTTGAAGAAATCGATGGAGCTCATGATGGCGGTGATAACCTCCTGGCACCGACTAGTATGAAAACGGGGGTGCTGCAGTGTGGTCGAGTCTTGAAAAGGGAGTGGCGAACAGGATTGGTTTTTATATGTAGGCATGCTGGCCTAGCCCGATGTCAGCCACCAGTGACGTGGGTTATCATGGATGCTATGTATCCGAGTCCTCAGACAAGAGATCTTAGTTGGCAGGGATAATCCCAGTGACGCAAACAAAGTTATGACGGGATCTGTAAAGGATCTTCAACCCTCCTGCTAGTTTGAGATACGGCGAGATTGACCTTCAGATTTATTCACAGCCAAATGGTCTGCCGCGTTCAATCTACATATCAGTTCAACTTGAATTGGCAGGCTCTGGTGTCTGTGGGACTAGTCATTGACAATGCCAGAAGAAGAGGTTGGGTCAAAATCGCAGTAGCCGCCGGCAACGTGCCTCAGGGAGGCGAATAGAATCCATCATGTGAGCTGACTCAAACCTCGTGAAGTTTCTTCGAGGTTGACAGTTTCGCACTCAAGACTGGGCCTGCCGCGCGTCATGATGCGCCGCACTTGCGGTCTCTCGCACCTGCTTTACCGACCTACATATGCGCGGCTGTTCGCGACAGCCTCCTCTATCCCCCAAACTATAATCGAAAAGGTCGTACAAAAGTATGCGGTTGGCGTCCCAAACGGAAGGGTGGTCAAAGCAGGAGACTATGTCATGATTCACCCAGAGCACGTCATGACGCACGACAATACAGGCCCAGTTATCTCGAAGTACGTATGCTTTTTTGGCGTTCCTTCCTCTCTGCAGCTCCGGGCTGACCGTGTCGATGCAAGGTTCAAATCTATCGGCGCTACAAAGATTTCAGACCCAAAGCAACTCGTTTTCACCCTCGATCACGACGTCCAAAATAAATCTGAAAAGAACCTAGCCAAATACTGTTCCATCGAGTCGTTCGCTCGCCAGAACGGCGTCGACTTCTTCCCCGCTGGCCGGGGTATTGGACATCAGATCCTTGTCGAGGAAGGATATGCCTTTCCCTACACACTCACTGTCGCCAGTGACAGTCATAGTAACATGTACGGCGGTGTGGGCTGCGTCGGTACTCCCATCGTCCGTACCGACGCAGCTGCGCTCTGGGCAACTGGGAAGACGTGGTGGCAGGTGCCTCGGATGGTCAAGGTGGAACTCAAAGGCAAATTGGCCGCGGGCGTGACAGGCAAGGACGTCATTGTGGCTCTCTGTGGTTCATTCAACAATGACGAGGTTCTTAATGCCGCCATCGAGTTCACGGGCGAGGGTGTTGCGTCGCTTTCGGTCGATGAACGTCTTACGATTGCCAACATGACGACCGAATGGGGTGCTCTCGTGGGCGTCTTCCCCGTCGACCAGACACTTCTCGAGTGGTACGAACAAGCGCTCAAGAGGGTCGAACTCCGTGCCTTCGGTTCCGGCGCTTCTGGTATCCCTACTCCGCCGATCCACCCCCGTCTCAACCGACAGCGTCTTGAAGCTGTCAAGGCTACCCCCATAGTTTCAGATACGGGTGCTTCATACGCCTCGCACCTCGTCTTTGACCTTTCCACCCTCGTCCCGCATGTCTCGGGGCCCAACAGTGTCAAAATATCAACGCCGCTGCCCCAGCTCGAAGACTCTCGCATACCCATTCAGAAAGCCTATCTCGTCAGTTGTACCAATTCACGTGTATCTGACATCGCGGAGGCAGCAGCCGTCATGGAAGGGAACAAAGTTGCAGACGGAGTGGAGTTCTACATCGCCGCAGCGAGTTCATTAGTTCAACAAGAATCTGAGCGGCTTGGACATTGGGGCGCACTCGTCGCTTCTGGCGCCCGGGTTCTTCCCGCAGGATGTGGTCCCTGCATTGGTCTGGGAACGGGTCTTTTGCAAGAAGGGGAGACCGGAATTAGTGCGACAAACAGGAACTACAAGGGTCGCATGGGGCATCCTAAGGCACAGGCGTATCTAGCAAGCCCTACTGTGGTCGCTGCTAGTGCCATCAAAGGATACATTTGTGGGCCCGACTCACTCGACTCCACCCGTCTTCCTCCGGCTGGTACACCCACATATTATGCAGCTCCCTCACCCTTCACCGCTTCTATGGACAAGTCGGTGCAGACTGGAGACGAACTTCTTATTCCGGGTTTCCCATCTGCCTTTTCGGGTCGTTTGCTATTCACACCGCAAGACAACCTGAACACCGATGGTCTCTACCCTGGAAAATATACCTACCAAGACGATATCACTCTTGAGCGACAGGCGCAGATTGTTATGGAGAACTACGACCCTACCTTCGCACCCACGGTAGCCGCGCTGACTGCAGAGCAGCGGCACTCAACCCCGAAAGCCGACACCAAGGAAGGTGTCATACTTGTCTCTGGGTACAACTTTGGCACCGGATCATCCCGTGAGCAGGCTGCGACCGCGCTCAAAGCTGCAGGTGTCTCCGTCGTCGTTGCGGGCTCGTTCGGAGATATCTTCAAACGGAATGCGATCAACAATGGACTCGTATGCCTCGAGTGTCCTGAGCTCCTCAGCGATCTAACAGATGCGTATGCCAAGGATGGCAAACGTGGAAGTGGGGGCAAGAAAGGCGAGCTTACCATCAACGAGGACCATGAAAT
This sequence comes from Strobilomyces dryophilus, assembly GCA_038089955.1. Taxonomy (NCBI): domain Eukaryota; kingdom Fungi; phylum Basidiomycota; class Agaricomycetes; order Boletales; family Boletaceae; genus Strobilomyces; species Strobilomyces dryophilus. The sequence goes on along the minus strand of JBBPLT010000020.1, from coordinate 33,699 downwards.
GCAAATCAACATGCGCAATGGATCCGTCTTCGTCAAGGGTCCTGGATTTGAAAGATGGTATGCGGTACGCACGGTCGGTGCCAGCGTGCAAGAGCTCTGGGTCTGTGGAGGACTCGAAGGATATGTTCTGAGATCTATTCAGTCGTAATCATGACGCGGATGTGTATATTGTACACCATGTAAGGGTAACGCGTAGGATCTGATCATACGTTGCCGTTACTGGCATGAAAAAGATGATGGTCTATTGTTCATTACGGGGGCGATACTACAGTATTGGCCCTAGACCCTTCCAGGGCTCGATATTGCTTCAGTCGAAGGTCTAGTAGATACGAGATACCCCTCCCAGGAGGATGACGCTCGTACGTTGTAGCGCTGTCATACACGATACCCGCGACACCAATCTAGGACGAAATGATCAGCAACGGCCGCGCGATACGCCACTGCGACTGCGATGCTCACGAGGATATCAGCCGTCAATCCCTTGACAGCTGACGCACACGATCGCAGTCGATGATGGCGATACAGCACCGTCTCCGTCTCGTCGACTTTCACCACCTGGTCCGTGACGTTCTTTGTCATAAAACGCGTACGACGGCGGATTATTTAATAATAATAAAAAAGTCAGACCGACACCACCTCGACCACCAACGTGGCCCAGGGGCTACTCACGTGGAACTCTTCGGGGTACGGCCAGTCTTCGCTTCCGCGCGGCACGAGCGGCTCTCTGCCCGCCAAGGCCGGATCGAGTATCGCCTCGAGCGGATGGTCAAAGATACGGTCGACTTCGCCGGCGGACGGCGTCAGCGTGTCCAGTAGCGCAGGGTTCGTCAGGAGCGCGACGACGGGCGTAACGACCAGCTGGAACTGGGAAAGGAACGGCGGGAGGGTGCAAAGGGTGTGCACGTCGGGCGAGCCAAGGGGGAGACCGACTTCTTCGTGGGCTTCTCGGAACTTGTCGAGAACGTCAGTCGCCCATGGCGGCTCAGCAAGGGGTCGCTTACAGCGGTGTGGACGAGATCTGCGTCGGTCTCGTCGGCTTTGCCGCCCGGGAGGGCTGTCTGTCCGGGATGCGTACGAAGCAACTTGGAGCGCGTAGTGAGGAGCACTCGGAGCTCGCCTCCTTTTTCGTAGAGAAGAACCAGCACGGCGCCGAGCTTCTTTCGAGATATGCACGACCTCAGTAGACCAGGAAGCCCCGAGTCAGACCCGGCGGCTTTAGTCTGACCAAACACTCACAAGTCTGGTTGCTGGCAAAGTTGATCGCCATGAGCACGTAGACGTTCGACACCATGTCTAGTTCTCTCGGAAAAGGCTCGCAGTTCCATTTTCGATGGCGCCGTGCGAGGTCCAGCCTTCCCCCGACTTTGATCCGGGTCAGAACGTCGGCTGGGTCTGAATCCGTTCGAGCAGATAAATACATCACTGTACACGTCGTAATAAGTACTAAGAGGTGGTTGGACGAGTACAGGAGAATGCTTGACATGTAAGCAAAAACAAGTTCTACCCAAGGTATAAGCAACACTCTGCAGTGATCATCTATGATACCAGTGCAAGAATCGTTCACCACCTCTCCTTCACACTCCCATTCCCATAGTTGTCATATCCACCGCCTCCACCGCCTCCACCGCCACCACCCCCATATCGCGAACCGCCTCCACCTCGCCCGCGCCCACCACCACCATAGCGGCCTACAAAAATATAATCAATATCAGGAACAATTTCATGGAATGGCACTTACTTCGACCACCGCCTGTGCTGTACATCGCCATTTCCTCTAACTGAGGAGGTACATGGGCCTTGGCCTCCCGCAAGATGCTGATAAGTTCGCGGGCAGACTTTGAATTGTCGGTGGTGAAATACGTATACGACGTGCCCTTCATACCCGCACGCTAGTAATCGCTTAGTTGTGAACGGAAGCAATTACAAGAAACAGCTTACTCCCGTGCGACCAATGCGGTGGATATAATCTTCGCAATTGTTGGGGAAATCATAGTTCTGGCGAAAGCACATTAGACTAGCTCGATACATGGACGAGGAGCTTACAATGACATAGCCCACATCCTTCACATCTTGTGACCCAAAAGTCGTCGGAAAGGACGGCCAAGGCGATAACGAATAACAAGTGGAATGGACATGAAGCACATACAACATCAATATATAGACAATGAAACGATTCAAGCGCAGAAGCGCTCAGGACGCAGCAACAGACGGTATGCAGCTGACTCCACAGGGTGGAAACATCACGGCCAGGAAAACAGGGACTGGAAGCATTGAAGCAACGGCCGAAGAGGAAAGCCACCGAGATCTAGTGCCCAAAACCTGCCATTTGTTCGTTCACGTCGTGGGGCAAGCCCATTCGAAACTAACATGGATGGAGGTTGCTTCTGCCAACAGAGCGGACAATAGAAACTGGGAGACCTCTGGGAGACAGCCTTGGAGCCAAGTTCCTGTTTCAAGGCCTCGTGTCCTGTGGGTGGTAATCGCGAGCAGCAGGTTGGAAAGGATAAATCCTCGTTAGCAATTTACCCATGCCCTCATTGAGAGGTGCATTCGAAATCACTGCCAAACCTTGCAGATTGCTCGCGTTCACACGCACATAGTCCTGGTTGAAGCGCTCGGAAAGAAGGAAGGAGACATACCTAGACCACGCGAAGCAACATCGGTGGCGATCAAAATCGGGGAACGACCTGCTTTGAATTCCCCAAGGACCCAATCACGCTCGCGCCTAAAGGAGTTCGCTTAATCATGACGAAGAGTGTGAGAACGACTCACTGTTCTTTGTCACCGTGTATCGCCAAGGCTGGCCAGCCGTCTTGCCTCAGGTATTTCGTAATGTCATCAGCAACTCGTTTTGTCCCTACGAAGATCAGAACCTTGGCGTTTTCAGAGCTGATTTGATCCAGGTGCTTGATCAGTTTGGCCCGCTTCTCGAAATCGCTGCAAACCTCGACGATTTGCTGGATATTGTGGTTGGCAGTCAACTCCATGGAACCGATGTTGACCTGGATCATATCTCTGAGGAAATCCTATGTGCATCATTTGTCAGTGACGTGGTTTCAATCCAAAAGCAAGCGTTTACATTCGCCAACTTTTGCACATCTTTCGGCCACGTCGCACTAAACATCAAGGTTTGGCGATCTGGACGAATTTGAGAGACAATTTTCCTGATCTGAGGCTCGAAGCCCATATCGAGCATGCGATCGGCCTCATCCATCACCAGATAAGTGACACGCCGAAGATTCGTCTTTTGCGATTCTAGCATGTCGATAAGACGACCAGGAGTCGCGATTACGATCTCCACGCCGCGTTGCAAATCACGGATTTGAGGTCCTTTCGGAGCACCTCCGTAGATAGCAGTGTTGCGGATACGGGAACTCGACCTATATCAATGTCAACACATGAAGAACACACATTATCGCGCAGCTCACCCAAACTTAGTACACTCTTGCTGGATTTGCACAGCAAGTTCACGAGTAGGAGCCAACACAAGCGCGATGGGTCCATCGCCCGGGGCCAACAGAGGTTGACTATATGGATGAGCGACAACCGACCGCCAAGGGACATATACTCACGCATTGATGTGGAGCATAGCTGGAAGTGCGAAGGAGATAGTCTTGCCACTTCCTGTCTGTGCGATTGCAACGACGTCTCTACCGCTCAGCGCCATTGGCCACGCCTGACACTGGATCGGTGTTGGGGAGGTAAATCCCTGAGCACGAATGGAGGACATAATGTACTCCGGAAAACCGGCTTCGTCGAAGGAGCGCACAGGCCTGGGCATTCCGCGACCTTGAACCTTGAAGGGATAAAGTTAAGTTGCGACACCACAACCGCAGTGCGTCGAACTCTTACCTTGATGTCCATGCTTCGCCTGAACTCTTCGACCTCTCGCTCGCCCATAGCTGAAACCCGTTTGTCTTCCACGTAGAAATTCTTCTCGAAGCGTTCCAGCTTTTGCGAGGACCAGTCGATGGAACGCAGACCACCTCCCAGATTACCCATTCGGTCATCGTACCCGCCCCAAGTACCACCGCCGCTGTATCCTCCACCATATCCGCCACCGTACCCGCCGCCATACCCGCCGCTGTAGCCGTTGCTATGACTCTGAAGTCGGTAAAATAAGCAAGCTTCTAGCAAAACGCACTTGCGACATACCATTGTTCGGAAGAATTACGTAGAAAAGAACTGAGGTGGGGAAAGATGAGGGTCGAAGGTGAGTGGTGTGAGCTGAATGAGCCACTCGAAAAAAATGTACAAACAAATATATATAGATTACGTAACACAAACAGCCTTCCGACGTGACTATTACCACACTACATAGGTTATAATTTTGTCGTCACCCCTGCCGTTTCACTCATAATTGGCGTGATAGGGCGGGTATAGTCATTGCAAGTCGTACACGAAAGGGTAACATGATACTATCTTTCCGGATATTAAATATCGCGGGACGCACAAATACTAAGCAACGTACATACGAAATGGGGACATAACCTTACATAACCGTACATGGTTTGGGAAGCCGGTTTGGTCTCTTGTTTGAGGGATTGTCAGGATACCGTGCGAGCATTTGTTTCACGAGGTCGTGGAACACATCAGAAATGTGCCAATTACGCTTGGCAGAGGTCTCGTAGAACGGGAGACCCCAGCGCGCCACCAACGACTGGATCGTGTTCCGAGAGACCTCGCGTTCAGCTACTAAATCTAACTTGGTGCCCACGACGACAATTGGAACCGTCTATATATAATAAAAGCTCAGTATGATCACTGAAGTAATGGAGGAAGTGAGTTACCGTGTCACTCTTTACACGATAGATCTGCTGCCGAAGATTATCCACTTCGCGGAGGCTTGCTTCTTGAGTAAGACTTGGGAACAGATGAGTAGCGAAACGGACAAGAATAAAAAGGCGATACCTAAAAACTAAAACGAAGCCCTGGCCAGACTGAGGAGTCACGGCCGACGTATGAGCTGGAGTGGAGATCCCGGAGGAAATGAAATTTCTACCTTGATGTAGAGTTCTTTGAGTGCTGTAAATTGTTCGGCGCCCGCAGTATCCAGTACTTCAAGCTGGGCGACAAGTGTAACAACGAGATTCCCATGAGAAGTCAGACCTGGTTGGCGGTACATACCGATGCCTTGACGCCATCGACGTCTACTACACGCCTATAAGCTTCTGTTCCGGCTGTCAGAGAAACTTAGCATTGTTAGATCATAACATAGGCTACCTTCTATCGTTGGATCATAGGTCTCCAGGAAGACATCTTGCACGAATCGCACTGTTAGAGCCGACTTCCCGACACCACCAGCTAGTTTGAAGGGATTATGGTAACCGAGCAACACACCCGATGTACTCACCACCAAGAACGACGACGTTAAAGTGTTTCATATCGCGCGACGTCGATTCGGATGGACGAGTATCGGATGTGAGAATGCAGTGAGATGGGCAGCCCAGTGTGGAAAGTATGCGAGAACAAGCAGTGTCATGCAAGGATGCAAACGTGATTTAAAGTCACCACTAGACATTGGGAAGGCGGCTAAGCGTTCACAAGCGCGATACGATGACTTTGAAGCTGACCTAGACAACAACCCTCGGAAGCGCGGGGGTCCAGAGTAACGTAGTCGATCCTCGGGTTGAGTGACTTAGAAGGTGTAGAATTCTCGTCCTGAGAGTTCCACTGCAACCCCGACCGAGTAATGGAGGGCACTTGCTCTAATTCGGCGGTGCAGGTCAGCCCATTGAGCAGACCGTGTCGGACTCGGTTACTTACTGGTTGTTATGTAATCAGTCAACATGATAAGCCCAAGTTTGAACTTCTGCTGGTCTTCCAGCATGCCTCGCCCACGCGTCTTCTTCGACTTTTCCATCGGTGGCGAACCTACAGGAAGGTGCAACATGTCTGCTTACAACATGTCGAGTATACTCATATTGCCTCAGAGTCATCTTTGAACTATTCAACGATACTGCGCCCAAGACAGTAGAAAAGTAAGCTAGTGTCAAAGACTGCAGCTTCCGGAGAACGAATCGCAACTAAAGAGATTTGCAGTTTCCGAGCACTATGCACAGGCGAGAAAGGATTGTCGGCTGTCTCGGAGCGTCCACTGTATTACAAGAACAGCATCATTCACCGGTCTATTGATAATTTTATGATTCAAGGAGGAGGTTCGTCCTTGATCAAGGTCGCGTTTTCGTCGCTTAATTTTACCGTAGATTTTACGAAACACAACGGCACTGGGGGAGAATCAATATACGGGGGCCAATTTGGCGATGAAGACCTTTCCAGGCCTCTGGATTCCGAAGGGTCTGTATCATTCCTCGATCACACTCCTCTGATGTCTAAATTATTTTAGACTGTTGTGCATGGCTAACCGGGGACCAGACACCAACGGGTCACAATTTTTCATCACTCTGAAGGAATGTCCCCATTTGAACGGCAAGTTCTCAATCTCACTCCGTCGCCATACCGCTGAAAATAATACCAGGTAAACACGTCGTTTTCGGAAAGGTCATCAGAGGTTATGAAGAAGTGGTGAAGAGACTGGCGCAAGTACCCGTAGATGCCAAGGATCGCCCACAAACGCCGATCGTGATCTCAAATTGCGGTGAACTCGAGCTCAGAAAGCCAAAGCCGACGGAGCCAGCGAAACGTACGCCGACCGTTCTTTCCAGTAATGTCACGACCCATTCGTCTTCGTACAGGAGAGACTGCCAGAAATCACAAACGTCATCAGAGTGTATCCCGATCCTCCAGCACAGATGGCGAGCGTCGCAGGAAGAAGTCAAGAAGGCAGCTTCCGAAACTAGAATCTGACCCTAAGGAATCTCCAAAGTCGGAAGAAAACGTTATTCCACGAGAGACAGAGGAAGAATATGATGCACGACTGGAACGAGAAGAAAAAGAGCGTTTGGCAAAAGCTAAACGCCAAGAGTTGGAGCGTATCCGAAGACTTCACGAGAACACAGATGCAACGCGGACGATTCGTTTCAAAGGTACGTTGATTGAATGATATTCTTGTGACCTAAAACACTCAGCTATGTCAGGTCGTGGACGAATGAAATTTATCGATCCGGAGTTACATCACCGGCAGTAGCCACAGCCATGGATCATCGAATATCCTATTTTATGATGTCAAGTATATCCTCGTGCCTTCGCCACACACGGTATCCAGCCAGAACTCAAGCACTCTATACCTAGCTATCTAATGTTAAGCACTATGTTACGCATCATAATGCTGCGATATGATAGAGGAATAAAAAGTGTCTAGTCAGATGAGTCAAGCTGCTCATTAGTAAAATCGTCCTTCGCAGTGGTTGAATCCTCCTTTACACCCTTTGCATCATCAGTCCTTGCGACGGTTTTTGCGCCAGCTGCATGTGCGAAACTGAATGACGGCCTGACAGTAGAAGTTATGGACGTGGTGTAAGGTCCAGGGGTAGCAGCAGTGGGTGATGAAGTAGATGAGCCTTTAGGCGGATGGGCAGGTCCTCGCTCAGTGGCTTGCCGAGAGCTTGTACGGGACATCGAGTGTTGGGGAGCTCGGTCCTTGGCATGCTCCATGCGCGTAGTAATTTCACGTTCCTTGGAAGAAATATCGACCGGTCTACAACGCACACGTTCAATAATACTCAAATCATAAGAATGAAATAAACTAACTTCGCAGCACCGAACGGATTTGGTTTGGCCGTATTGGAAGCTAGCTTCGGCGAGGACAAGGGAGATGGGCTCGTGGAACCTGTGGAACCCGCGGAAGAGCGAGGGAGTAATTCAAGCTTTTTACGACCTATCTGAGGAGTAGGAGGAGTGGAACTGCTTGCTGTGTGCGAACGAATTAGCTGGGACCATATCTTCAAGACGGCCACTGATTCTTACGAGAAGCACCGCTTGCAGCTCTCCGGGCACGCCAGTCACCTTCGTCGGGAATATCTCGAGCATCGTGTTTGCCCCTTATGCTACCGAACTTTCCCTGCACAGCCTCCTCGGGTGCGGAGGGTTTGAATCTGCTACCCATGGTCCAATGTTCTTCTCTATCTGCAGCGCCAGCTTGACCTTCCGTAACGGAGAAACCCGAGCCCTTCCAACGAGCGGGCGGTGCTTCTGGCTCAATCACTCTAGACAGCGGCCGTGTCGACCTCCAATCACTGACTTCGTCCGAAACGCTTGGCGGTGGAGCTGAACGATCTCCCGGAGCCTCAAAGCGACGTCGTGAAGAGTCACGAGAATCTGCAGTGGATGGGAGAGGGCCTTCTCTACGCCAATTCCCAGAAAATTTTGAATCATCCTCCGAGATAGCAGCGCTGAATCCAGATTTTTCCTTTGCTGACGCGGGATTAAGTCCACTCTTGCAGGAAAAAAGAACTCAAGACTCACGAGGCTCAGCAACGCTCACTCGAATAGTTCGGCCTGACAGAACCTGTCAGACGAGAGCATCAACCAATGCACGTATTACGTATGCGGAGAACTGGTATGACTAACGGTTCCTGTCCTCGACAGTGCGTCTTTCAATGCATCTAGTTCCGCGAATTCGACGTAACCAAATCCTTTGGGTTTGTCGTCACGGTCCTTGATTATTTTGATGGACTTGGTCTACGCGTACGCTGAAGCTGCAGGTCTCGAGATGAAGCAAGTCACAAACCTGATGAGGACTGAAGAAGCTGGCCAATTCGTCTTCGGTGATGTCGAAGGCGAGGTTTCCGATAAAGGCCGTAAAAGGCGGTTGAGATGGCAATGGGACCTCTTCTCTCACGGGAGCGAACGGACGATCGGCTGTGCAGAGGTGAATCGGCATGATACGGAGAGATCCGACAAAAAACATACGGCGAGAGGATGCGAAGTCGTCACGCCTCGCGAAACGATCACCACCTCGCAGGGGCCTGTCCTCGTCCGTCTTAATCGAGGCTGGTGAAGTTCACAGAATGAGACAGTGCAGTCGACGATGTATGAAACCTTACGGGCGGTAGGGAGATCCTCCATTTCATCGGCCCAGGAGCCAAGAGCTGCTTGGGGGATCAGCGAACGAGGGTATACGAAAATTTATTCATGCGTACTGCTATCACCGAGAAACTCGCCGAGAGACATGACTTTGGACGGCTTGGATTTTTTTGGCGCTGTACTGGGTGAGCGACATGGACACGAACGAGGGCTAGAGACTGACCCATGGTTGCGAACTTTCGAGCTCGTCGCTAGTGTAAGTAATGACCACTGAAAAGGCGTCGAGGGAAATTACGTCGCAGAGGATACCTATTATTCCCACGCCTATATCGCTGCGAACATGATCCTCCTCGAGGTGAGGCGCGATTTCGCTGCGGCGTCTAGTGCGAGCTGACGCGACGCTAGTCTCACAACGTCATCATACAAACAACGTTGGCGGACAAGGTCGTCAAGTGAGTCCGTCGTCATCCGCCCTGGCCATTGCACTCACTGATCACACACAAGGCCGTCATCCCTCGATGTCCTGTTCGTGGATTTCGACGGAGTCAGATTCCACTTGTCCACCCCAGAGAAGAAGACAGTGGTGCAACTCTCGATGAACATCCGCTGCTGGGATGAACTGGTAGCGTACGGTGCACTAGACGTGCTCGGCCGCGAATACGGCACCTTGATCAAGGTCCAGACGGAGCCCGAATACCATATCAGTCTCGACATCGACCTCGAACAGCTGCCTGGCGATGAAGGTATTTACTCTGAGTCGGCCGCAAACCCAACTAACGAGCCGCAGCGAGTCGGGACGCGTTGATCAGATCCATCGCCCTCTTGAAGCGGAATGCCCTTGCTGCCCCATTTGAATTGGCATTCCGTCAACAGAAAGAATTAGAAGCATCTGGAGGTGCTCTTGGAGACTTGATGCAGATTCATTACCGTGATGAAGAGGCTATATACATTCGGGCAGCGCCCGATCGAGTGACGGTGATATTCTCGACTGTCTTCCGCGAAGAAACAGACAGGATATTTGGCAAAGTGTTCTTGCAGGTGAATCGGTTGCGTCGGATTTCGGGCCAATGTGTCTGACACGTCGCCGGCAGGAATTCGTCGATGCTCGACGTTTACCCAGCATCCAGAATGCTCCGCAAGTACTCTATACAAATCGTGAACCACCGCTGGAAATCCGCGATGTGCCCGGTCTGCGGGATTCTGATGACATTGGATATGTCACATTTGTTCTCTTTCCCCGTCACTTTGCGAAGCCCGATGTGTCGTATAGTACGATCTCGCACATTCAGTTGTTCCGGGACTACCTGCATTACCACATCAAGTGTTGCAAGGCTTACATGCACTCGCGCATGCGCCATCGGGTAGCAGAGTTTCAAAAGATCCTCAACCGTGCCAAGACAGAGGTGGCCACCATCGAAAAGAAGACTGTTACGTGAGTTTGTTTGGCGAAACATGATGGGTTGTTCTGACCGGAATGCAGTGGCAGGACCATGGTAGTTAGGTAGATTTGGCCCAGGGGTAGTCTAGTGTCGAACATCCATGTACCACCACCCTTTTCTCACGCCACGGCGGTAGCGACTTCAGTGTCTCATGGACGTCGACGTCGAGCGCGTCAGTGAGCCCGCGACTGCATCCACCAGCACCAGCACGGGCGAAGAGGCGACGGTACCAGATTCGATCCGCATAACCAGAAGCGGAAAGGTTGGCGCTTGGGTCAAGAAAGCGCTAGAATTCTTCGAAGTGCGTCGTATTGCTGACGATACTACAAAACGTCCAACCACTAGCAGAGACATCCGGACAGACCGCTCGTGCTCTACTCGCCACTGGCAGATGTCTCCGCCACCACTATAACGCGTCTGATCACGGTCGTCGAGATCGTCAAGCGGGAGTACTTGAAAGGACGAGACGTGTCTGGGGGCGAGGCATCGGGGCTACACCAGTACAACCAGCTTCTGTGCGAGCAGCGAGGCGAAATTGCGGCAGATGGGCCAGATCGACGGGACGCGCTAGAGCACGCGCTCGAAGGACGTTCACAGTGAGTGGCGCTGTGTGCGGCAGCGAGGGCTGACCCGAACGGGAACAGCGCAAAACAGTCGCATGCGCTGCACATGAAGATCACGCTGAGTGCCAAGGCGATCCCGGGCTGTGGCGAGACGTGAGTAGTTTTGGTGGTTTGGTGCACGACGCTGAGGACGCGACAGATACCAGACGCCGGCGGTGCGTCGGATGTCGAGGGCTGCCAAGGCGAGGATGCGGAAACGGCAGCGCAAGGACGAAAGTGGGGACGCGGTCCCCGAAACGGAAAAAGCATGACATAAGATTTGGGTAGATTTGTGGTGAAAATTTGGGTGGACGCCTACCAGTACTTGTAGCTAGCGGCTCAGTCCGTTCGTGTGTTGATTTCGCATTATCTCGCCTTATCGCGACGGGTCCGATATTGCCGTCCTCCAGGTCCAATCCCGCCGGCAGAATCTCCGACCCCCTTCTATAACGGCTCACTTGGCTGCGCACATGCCTCGCCGCTCCTCTGCCCGCACCCACACCTCCTCGCCGACCCCCCAGGCAGCCGTCCAACACCTAGATACCCCCTACGACTCCAACCTCTACATCCTCCGTCGCCATTGGAAATGGGCCGCCTTCTCCCAGTTCTTCTTCACTTTCAGTCCTCTCTTCGCATCGGGTGACGTCACGCTCGTCGTAGGTTCCCCTCGAGTCCTGGGCACGCGACTCTCACCTTTGTCCCCAGGACGTCGAAAACGACCTCGTGCACTCCACCAATCGGGTCGTGCCCCGTATCATGCAACGCTTGCTCATCACTCTCACTCAGGACAGGAAGATATCGTGAGCATCCTCTCGTCCTCTCGCTGCTCTTCGTCACGTGAATTCTCGTCTACCTCAGTCCCGAAACTTGGCAGAACACATTGCGACGCCAGTACCAGAGGAGGGACCCGGATGCGAGTCCCATTGGTCTCATCACACGTTCAAGGTTCTTCGTCGTCGAGTCCTCTCGGGCATCCACCGCACCCCCACGCACTCATTCCGAGGTACCCCCAGACGGCTCGGAACGTCAGGATGATGACTCGGAGCGTGACCGCTTTACCGCGGCCCCATCTCCCGACAATGTCGCTGGCGTCGAAAACACAGTCGAAGACCATGCGCACATTCCAGTTGCAAAGGTCGAGGAAGAGGATGCTGCCTCAGAAATTCTAGACCCACAAGAGAAACACACCGATTGGTTGGATCTCTCGATGCTCGCCAAGCTCGAGTCTTTACATACATTAGCCGAATGGCAATTCCAGAATCCACACCGACTCCGCCAACAGATGAAAACCGACGACGAACAAGCCACCTGGGTATGCTGAACAATAGCATCTTCGTCCTCTTGTTTCTCACGGATCGCCTATTTAGCGCATCGAACCCATCGGATACGATTCCAAGAGGAATGCCTACTGGCTCATTGGTAGCGCTTGGATATGATGTTCCACGAACGGCCTCAACTAATACCATGACCAGGTGATCGTCTTTGGATTCAACGAGAGCCCCCCAGACCAAACTTGAAGCGGAAGCGGAAACCAGCTGGAAATTATCGCAATGCGGCGAGGGATCGGCCGCGGTCCTCAGTGGCGAAACGGCAGCGGGTTGATCCACGTTCGGACACCCTAGGACAGTCATCCGTGACACGCACCACTCGCAGCAAGACACAGCCTCAGCCTTCGTCAAGCCCTAGGGAGGGGCGCGCCGCGAAACTACGGGCAAACCAGCGACTTGATGCGCAAGCCAAGGATCTCGCCGAGTTCCGTCGCCAGATGGAAAGTTCGCGCACAAGGACCATATCGGCCAGCCTTCGCAAACCTACTGGTATAAGGGTCAGCGCTCGACTACGAGGCACGGCAGTCGAAGACGATGAGTGGCAAGAGGTTCCGGATGAATGGCTGGCCGCGAACAATACCCGCAAAGGCACCGCCGAGGACCCACCACCCAGCAAGAATAAGGCGAAGACAGGCTTGGAAAGCGACAATAGCTCGATCAGCGAACTCACTGAACTTAGCGACGGAGAAAACAATCCACCAAGGGCTGATATAGAGTCGAGTGAGAGATCGGTAATGGACGCAGAGGCAGGCAATGTACCATCCGAAGAAGATGTAGAAGCCGAGGATCAGCAGGATGAGGTGGCGAGAGTAGTTGAATCGTCCAGTACACCACTTCCTGGCGACTTTGTTGAGTGGGAAACGGTCAGTTATCTAGGCACATCGGGTCAGTTATCCTCTTAACCTAATTGACAGATCTGCGTGACTCTCGAAGACTGGGAGAGTTTTAGACATCAGTTCGAAAGAGCAACGCACTATGCTGAAAAAGCACTTCATAAAGCAATGCAGGGTATCGTGCCAGTGGTGGCCACCGAACTCAGGGTACGCTTTATTTGTTTCGAACACAACGTGCCCTTCTTTATCTCCTCCAAGGAAGTCGAGAAGAAGCGACAGATGGAGGACGCCGTCGTGCATCGCAAGCGTTCATCCAGAATCGCGATGAAAGAGGTGGAAAAGGAAGAACAACGCGCGGCGATGAGAAAACGTCTAGAGGAGGACGAAAAGATGAGCCGAGCACGAAGATTGGAAGTTCGTCTGCAGAGAGAACAGGCCGAAAGGTTGAAAAGGGAGAATGCGCGTGAACAGCGTCGGAAGGAACGTGAGCTTCGGGAGCATCAATCAGCTGAAGCGCAAGAGGCGGACTCTAGGTTTGGTTATTCTTCGTGTTTCATGTTTGGTGTTCTGACTGTGGCCTGTAGACCTGACGCTTCTGCAAATGTTGCTCAGGAACAATCCAACTCCAACTTGTTGCTAGCCGCGGAGAGCAAGGCGGGCGTCACCCCAATGAATGGCACAGGCAGTGGGTCTCGTAGTCCCGTAGAGCACTGGGAACTCGACTGTGAAGTTTGCGGACGAAAGGGTCTCGATCGAGTGAGTTTCTATTCGCGGGACTTGAGTGCACTTCGATACAATGCTTTCGTAGGACGATGGCGTTTCCTTACTGTGCTGCGGTGCATGCGGAAAGTGGCAACATATCGTTTGCCATGATAAGCAAGATACCATGACAGGACGTACAAAACGCAATTGGGATGCCGAAGACTTTATCTGCCGCCAATGCCGTCCGATTGCTTCCATGGGTCCGTCTGCCGACTACCCTGCTAGCCTTCTTCCCCTCGAAGTGAGCAGTAAGAGTGGGCAAGCCTCCGGCTCTCATGCTTTCTACGGCGCACCATCCAACCATCCTAGAAACTACCCTAACAGTGTCTACTACCCGAATTCTCCGTCGAATGCAAGATACCCTCATGATCCTCTTGACGTCCCGACTACCGCTTCTTCCCCTCCGTCCCATTCCTACGCTTCACAATCTCGACCAACAGGTGTAACGTTTGCACATTATCAGCCTCAGCAAGGCGGGTTCTCGACCTCTCGACCGACGTACTCCCTCCAGGAAGTCAACCCAACTCAGTATGCACGATATTCTATCACACCCCATCCGAACTCGGCAGCCGGGACAGCTTCATACCCACCTACACTGCATGTGAGTCGTCCATATGCGTTCGGTGAACATGTATTTGAGGTTTTCTTTCCTAGACACAAGCTATGAACCACTCGCCCACTCGTTCTCATGAACAGTGGTACCCTTCTTCGGCGCACCCTCGCACTACTAGTTCTTACCCGATGAACGGTGGATCATCTCTTCATGCGCAGGGAGTTCAGCCATACTACAACGGCCATGCACAAGCGTCGTACTCTCATATGCGGGGAACAACCAATCAGACCATCCTTGGACAGTATACTGGACTGCAACAAGTCTCGTCATATCAACATAGTAAATAGCGGTGGACCCCGCTGGTCCTAGTTTTTGGTTTTCTCTGTGCCGTAGCTGGTCAGTACGGACATGTAGTACAGTGTAGAAGAACATGGGTAATACGACGTAGGCATAATCTATCGAATCGTTTCGTACATCTTGAACGTAGGAGACGTGAACGGGAATGGATCGTCGTTCGAAGCATTGTCCCTGGTAGTCACAAACAATCAGGGAGGCCTCGTCCAGCTGAGCAGTGGATTTACGCACTCCAGCGGTCCAAGGATTTTCAGTCCGCGTATGTGGGTGTCTTTACCGCTCATATGGTTCGCCACGACGATGATCTGGAGCACGTAGGCATGAACCGGTTTGCTGGAGAACGACGATCCCAGTCAAGTGAGGTCCGTCCAGAAAACAGTTCGAGACACCCACTAGGTGGTCCCGTCCTCGCTCAGTTCGGACGAGACGTCAAAGGTGATCCACCCGTCAGGCTTGTCTAGGGTCGCCACCCGCACGTCTTGGAGGTCGCTCGGGCCGGTGCCAGCGCGGATCGCCAAGGTCGACGGCGTATACGAGTCGTCTTGCGGCCAGCTAAGGTAGATGCTGATTTTCTGCACGTCCAAGGGGAGTACTCCATCGGTCACTGGCACATCAGACACGGGAGTGGACCGACCTGGATCGCGACCTTGCGAGGAAACTCGACCGTGATGAAGTGAGGCTGCGGGCCGTCGGAACTGTCCAGCAGCGACGATTCGCGTCGGTGGGCGGACGAAAGCAAAGAGGGACTGACTGCCAAAAGGTGTCTGGGTCGCCATCCTTGAGGCACTCGGCGCCGAAACCGAATTTGTACGAGGAGACGGACCACTTGGCGATGCGCCCGATGTCGGGCCAGGGGAGAACGGGCGGCATGCGAGCTGAGTTTCGGTTCAGTCTTTGAATTATTTGGAGACGAGCACGAACATGGGTGCATGATGGGCACGCCGTCCTTTGGCACGCTGGGTGCCGCAGGCCCAGTGTTGACACCGTTTTGTACGTCGTCGCCTGCGCCGGCGGCGGGTGCGGCCATGTTGCCAGCGATCACATTGTACCAACTTGGTAGTCCTTGGGAAGATGAACGACGCAAGCTGGCCGAGGCTGGCCAACCTCGACGACTACCGCCGCTATGGCCGGCAAATGATTCTCGACGACTTTGGCCTACAAGGTCTTAGACGTTCCCCTCTTCTGCCGCCGTTCGGGCACTCAGACGCGCCTAGGTCAAATCAAGCTGCAACACGCTTCGGTAGCCGTAATCGGCGCGGGGGGTCTAGGATGCCCTGCACTCCAGTATCTCGCCGCAGCTGGCGTTGGCAAGTATTCCTTCCTGTTCGCTTTGTCCGCGTGATCATCAGCTCAAACAGGACGTATCGCCATCGTCGATCACGACACCGTCGAGCTCTCCAACATACAGAGACAGGTACTCCACAACGAAGAGACGATTGGCATGTCCAAGGTGCTCTCTGCGGCCGCTGCCATCGAAAAGTGAGTGACCACGTCTTCGAGCGCGTTCGTCGTGTGACGGTCCCAGAATCAACTCGACGATCCAAGTGGAACCTATCGCCGAGGCCGTCCATGCGTCCAACGCCATGTCGCTCTTGCAGCCGTACGATGTCATCCTGGATTGCACGGACAACGTGCCGACCAGGTATCTCCTTTCCGACACCGCCGTGCGACTCGGGAAACCTCTTGTCAGTGGCGCCGCCCAGAAATACGAAGGCCAGCTCTGCATCTACAACCTCGGCGAATCGGGGCCTTGTTACCGGTGCATATTTCCTAAACCTCCCGCTCCGGAGATGTCGGGGAGTTGCGAAGAGACAGGCATTCTGGGTGCCGTCACTGGCGTCATCGGGGTCATGCAAGCCTTGGAGGCCATCAAGATTCTCGTCGGTTTGCATGGTGTGTATTGTCTCTCTGATGCTCGTTCCACTGAGATGAGACACCAGCACAGATGGTAAAGCCACGCTGATGTTGTTTTCTGCCTTGTCGATGCTACCCTTCCGCACCATCAAGCTAAGGGAAAGGAAACCAACATGCGCCGCCTGTGGTGTGGATGGAAAAAGACAAGGTACCATTCACGAGACAGACTACATCGCATTTTGTGGGGGGCCCCGCCCCGATTGGGAAGCAAGAGGACTAGTATCAGGGAATCCTGGCCATCGTATCTCTGCTCAAGTAAAGTGTACTACTTCGCGCTCGCGCCATCTCATCCACCTTCTCAGGAGTTACGACAGAGACTGGAATCGCAGGAACATTGCTTGTTGCTCGATGTCCGTCCCAAAACTGAATTTGGAATATGTCATTTACCAGGTTCACTGAGTAGGCTCGAATCGCGTTAATTTCCTTGCATCATTGACAGCCCCCATATAGGTGTTCCGCTACTTCAGCTGCTCGCAGATCCTCTTGCCTACGCATCATCTGATGTTGCCTCCAAGATTGTCGTCTTGTGTCGACTTGGCAACGATTCGCAGATTGCAGCTGAAGCACTTCGTGAATCGAACCCATCCTTCGAAGTGAGGGACGTGATCGGAGGGTTACGTGCATGGACAAAATACGTCGACCCACGATTTCCAGTTTACTGAGACATGTTAACACAGACGATGCGATTGTTGAAATACATACAATCATTGGGCATGAATCACAAAGATACATTGGTACTCAGTTTGTTTGGCATCGGGGATACGCCCTACTTTCCTGCCAGCTAAACTTTGGTGACTGGTAAATGACGAGAACGACATTTGCTCACTCAAACCAGCTTTGAACCACTTGGGTATCTTCTTCTCTTGTGCACCAGTGTTAGAGCGGCTTGACGCATCTGGCTTTGAAATGGCTTCTACTTCCTCGACAGTGGGTGGCTTTGGTAGCTCGATTGCTTGCGCAGCAATAGTCGACAGCAATGGTGCGGGCGTATCGCTCTCTAATTTCAATCAGAATAGTGTCCCGCATGTGCACGAAAGACGCACTATTGAGAGATTCGTCCTCAAATCTGAGCAAGAGCACCGAGGACGGTGCCAGTTGCAAATCGACCAGAGTCAAGTCCCTGATCGTCGGGTCAGAAACTTTGAGATCACGCTTAGGAGGGGATTGATCTAAAAGGAACGAGATGAGGAGATCGAAGCGCGACCAGTCGGCGTACTGACATAGAACGAATTTGATCGGTTTCACATCATCACGGAGTGACGCGCGCACGAATGCATACACGGAACGAATCTTGTCCGTCGACGGAAAAGTCTTCTCTAGTTGTGTTCGATCGCTGAATCGCACCCGAATCTTCGTCTGCGAGATGTGTCAGCCAGATCGACAGGGAAAAGAGAAGACAGCGAACGTTTGGCCACCTGTACTTCTTTGCTTTCTCTGTCGCTTCCCTCGTGACCCGTAACTGCAGGGGAGCGTTCGCCAACGCCTGGGTACGCGCGGTCAGGGTGGCTTGCGCGTCCTTGAGATCGGCCGCAGTCGGAGTGAAATACGACTCTGGCAGTTCTCGCACTTGGAGCGCGCGGAATGAGCGCCGGGGAGGACGCGATCAGAACTCGTGAACGCACGCGGAGAGCCTCTGGACGAGGCAGGTGGTTTGTATACCTTGAATTCCGATGACGCAGCTACGGGCGGAGTGCCGTTTCCCGAGGGTGTCGGTGCGAGTGAAGCCTGAGGGGTATTAGACGTGGACATGAATGCGTTCAGTGTATACAGAATGCTATGAAGCAGCATATCAACAAGATGGCAAGCTACGGCGGGGACGCCACACGAACAAGCTGTAGAATGCTCTGATACGTCGCCTGTAACCTCGAGAGCTGGAGGAGACGAACGTCAGTATCGAGCTGAGAAACAGAACGTGCATCTCAAAAGGAATCAGGAACGTTGAAGCTGTCTCAGCCCACGAACCTCAGGGTGAGCCGGCGAGCACACCTTTTGGAACAAGGCTCGTGAATCGAACGCAAATTACAGTGGATCATCCGCGTGTACCGTACGAAAAGGACGTCGGGATACTCACCGATTGTCGTCGGTCGATGGTGGTCGGCAATAAGAAGTTGTTTACGTCTGTGAGCCCACAGATATGCCCAATCATCACCACCACGAAGGCTGCGGCCACGAAAGCCACGAACATGACCACGCCGGCGGAGACGTGGGTCCGAACGACAATCTGTTTCCTCACATCGACCGTCCCCACGTCGTCGCATTGAACGCGACCGGTCCAGGATCGAGCGTCATAAAACCGTGGCACGAGCGCACGGACGAACGAGTGGTACGCTCCCAGCGATGGCCGCATCTCGCTCGCCCATTGAAACCGCGTAGTATCTGGAATCCGACGCAGACGAACAACTGTGAGATTGCGCCCCGACTCGTAGACCAGTCCTGAACGACCCCCAAGAATCGTGCGCGTTCCGTTCACCGGCTCCGTCAAGCTACGCTCTCTCCTTCTGAAAGCTGGTCCTGGCGATCAGACACCGCAGAGAATCGCGCTGGTGCGTCGATCCAGTCCTCCCCGTGCTCCTTGCTTCCTGTGTTCATCGTTTCCGAGTTTGCAAACGAACCAAGCTTGGACTTTGACGACGTTTCGGACAAGAATCCATCGCAGGAGTTTGAGGTCGCCGTCGGGCGAGAGGTGGGCGAATACGCCGTCAGGCATGTCTCCGTTTGATGGTATGGTCGTGGCCGCACGCGTATCAACGACTATCGACCAGGGCGACGAAATTTAGCAATGTAACTACAGTCACCTTGTTCATCCCGGCGAGTCAAGGGGCCCACTCGACCAGGATATACTACATCGGATTTCTCGGACACTGGACGCAAGTACGTAGACCTTCATCGTCGGGTTGCCTGCACTGACGTACATTTCGTTGTCCCTAGCGGAGGAATAATCCCGTCATAACTGTGTACGAGGCACAAGCCAATGTGGCAGATCACGATAAAATTCAAGGAACCGAGGGGGCTTTCAACACGCCCCAGACATGATCGGGTATTAGTCCGTAATGAGTACAAGCAATGCAAGTGTAAATACGTGTAAAATACCGTAGTTGTACTACAACAACCATGGGGAGGCGGAAGATAGGAAGAAAATGCAGTGCCATCGATCGGAACGTGAAGTTGGCATAAAAAGTCAAGGCATCGAGCCGGAAGTCGTTCCTTTTGATGCAGATCCGTCCGCGGTGCGTTGCATGAAAGACTGCAGCATCTCATAGTTCACGGTTCCGCCTGCCGCATTGTACGCTCCGGCGTTCGCGATAGGCGCGTTCATATTTGCCTTGATGCGATATCATCAGCGTCACATGGTAAGTGACTCCCGAGGGCGCTCACCTGCATGCCTGTGGGTATGTTTGCCGTCGCGCCATACGGATTCGGGGGTATAGACATCCCAAGTGGGTTCGCCTGACCTGAAGCGGCTTGAGCCTGCTGGGATTGCTGTAGCTGCTGTCGCCGTAACTGTTCCTGCTGATGCGCCAGAAATTGCGCGAGCACTTGTTTTTGTTCCGCTTGTCCCAGACCTTGCATGCGCGCGATGAGTGTCGGAGGGAGGGGAATCCCGCGAAACGACGGCTGAGGCTTTGCTGCCCCGGCTTGGGAGGGAACTTCCAGCGTGTTTCTTCCAGGGAGATCGGGTAGACCGTCGGGGAATACGGCCCCTGCGAAGGACGAACTCATCGGAAAAATGAAGATGTTATATGAGAACCTCCCGGATGGCAGCTGCCATCCAGCGTAGGCGAACTGTAGCTGATGAATCGATTGGGTATGCCATGCGAACAAAAGACACCCACAATACGGCGCTCAACCATGGCATGGATGAGTGCTTGGAATCTTTGCTCGTTCAGAGCGGCGTCGGGGGCTCGAGGATAAGGTTTGAATTGCATCACACAGGTACGAGTCTGGTGCCCCCTGAGCCAAGACGACAGCTCCGCGCCATCTTTGAGGGGTTCCTTGCAAAATTTTAAAGAGAGCTTTCTGGGCCAAAGATCGGTGCGGATCTCGGTGCGGCTGAAATATTATTGAGGATAGATCCAGGAAGCGAGAGTAATGACCCACATCTCGGGTGGCATAAGCGTAGAAAAGGCGCCAGCGACAAGAACTTGCAATTCGCTTGCCTGGCCGGGGAAGGTTCCAGAGAATGCCCCGAACCAGGTACTGGTATTATTAGGGATTGTCTGGTTATTCGTTGCATTGGGGATAACGCTTCCCTGCGAGGTTGAACCTGGCATTTGCGAAGACGGTCCATTGCTCGGGGGCCGAACTTCTTTCTTTTCCAACACTTTTTGCATCTGCGCCATCATTTCCGGAGTCAAGTTCGGGCGCGGTTGTGCTTGACTCGGTCCTGCTTGAAGGTTGCCGCCGTTAGGTGCGGCTATCGTGCCACCACGGGACTGCCAGAATTGTGCCAACACCTGCGCATCAGGAACTGTTGGTCTGTGCTCATCCGGAGTGGGATCTATTGTCCGTTCACTCGACCTACTCGGTGCACGCGGTGGGTGAGCAGGCTGCGTAGACGACCCTGCCTCTGCAGACGCGTTCGGGGCAACTAATCCAGCGCCACTGGCCTGTGCGTTCTGAGCATCTTTTGCAAGGCGTGCCTTCTGAAAGTGCATTAACAGTAATTTGATCTGGTCTCTGATCTGAGCCTTGGAATTTCGCTCCTCTTGGAGTGCGTCTATGGCCGCCGTCGGTCCGCTCTGCGCACTTGCAGTTAGCTTTGCCTCCAGTATGGTGACTTCATTGTCCAGTACTTTGACACACTCTATCATCTGTACCAATCTGGCTTGAGCTACAGCCGGGTCGAGAGCCTCGGTATTGGCAGGAGGCATTGAGGGAGGACCAGAAGGAGGCGGAGCAAAAGGAGTGGTCGCTGCGGATGTAGATGCAGGTGCAGAGGTAGGTGCGTGAACAGGTTGTTGGGCGGGAGAGGGATTTGGGACAGGAGCAGACGAAGGCAGTGGTTGTGGGGCTTGTTGACCTGCTAGCTGCTGGGGACGTTGGTTCTGTAGTATGCGCGCGGGAGGAAGAGCAGGAGATGCGGTTTTTGAGGTGGGGTCGGCTGATACCTTGGGTCGCTTCGGATCTGGACTTTGGTCGGAAGGAAGGGTGTCAGGCAGGCGTTTGGTACCTTGGATCCAGTGAGAAGCTGAAGAGTGGGGCTCACGTGTGCTTACCTGTCTTATGTGGAGGAAAGCCTGCAAGTAGCAGGACGTGCGGAGCATGCACATTAAACCACGGGGATTGAGCACCAGGGCCCGCGACCTGATTGGAACGAGATGGTGAATAGAGAGTTCGAAGTGAAACGAACGAAACGAACCGAGGACTGGAGCTCCTCAAACGGGGGTATCTTCCTCAGGCAAATTAAACTCAAATTGATCTTTCTCTGTGTTTGTGAATGGTTTGGGCCACTCCACGTCAAAGGGTGTCCAACTGGGAATCGCTTACCTTCCTGAGTTCTATGGGGATAGAATCCCAATTGACAGAGTCAAGGTGGTGCAGCGTGTTGTGCTGAGGTTTCTGAGCGTTATCAGGCGGGGACGCTGCAATGTGCAACAGGTGAGCAACTAGTGATCGGGTGTCCTTTTGCGGTGACTGGGTTGGAGCGTGACTGGCGTTGAAATTGGTGGACGCCATCAAGATGTCGAACAGCTTCGACAATGTGCGTGTAGCGGGAACGGTGAGAGCAAGGCAGTAGATGGCACACCTCGATAGCAGCGACAAGTCCCTCCAACGCCGACAATCCTCTGCCGCTTCCTGTCTGACCGATGCCGAGCTTGGACGGGTCTTCTTCACGAAGTTGCTTGGCGACTTGGGCGAGTGGGGCAAAGTACCTCTTGGAAAGAAGGGGATGCGGGCGGGTATTGGCGGCCCCATAGGTCACGAATGCCAGACGGAACTAGAAAAACGCTGTGAGAAGTGATAGCAAAGCGAGCACACCCAGTACCTGATGGGAAGGGTGTAGTTGTTTCAGACGCTTGAGGAGCGGAAAGACATACTCGATCAGAATGCGGGACCACTCTGCGGCGAGGATGAGAGAAGCATCGGCGACACAAGCCACGGCGACGAGATCGCCAGTTGGTTCGGGCCCCGTTAACATGCTGGTGTGGACCACACTAACTAGGTCAATGGGTATACGAGTTATGTACCAGATGTCGTATGGCGGTGGCGGATGCGCGCTCGGATGCGTCCACGCGAAAGCTATGTACGTATTCGGGAACAAGTCCGCAACAGCAGATATAAACTAGTAGTAGTGGTATGTAGGGGTACGTGACGTCGACCATGAACCGAGCGATGATACACAAATGTCTATGTGGCCACACAACAATGTCCAGTCACAGGGTCTAAAAGACGATCAGCCATGCGCCTCCTACGAGGCCGGCAAAGGTTGTTGCTACAAGGTAATACCAACCAGGCGCCACTGACATCGATAGGCTGGCAGCACTGGCAGGCACGGTATTCGTTCCGATCAGTGATAAGTATTGAGAGTAGCCCAAGATGCTGCCGGTGGTCGCTGGTTGGGGAAGCACGGTTGCTGGATGGGTGGGCGTGAACACGCCCTGCAGCACGACCGTCTGTCCGTTTGCGTCGACCGTGGTGTAGTCGTATGGCGTTGGACCGCCCGGCGTGGCTGGCGTGGAAGCCGGTTGGCCGACTGGGCCCTGCGCTAGAGTCGTCGTCGTCGTCGTCGCGGTGGTCTGCCCTCGTCGGGTGGTCGTCGAAGCAGTGGTGGAACTGAGCGTGGCCGCGCCGATGGTCTGGCTGTGCGCTCGTCAGTGCAATAGTGAATGGACTGGGTTCGGAGGCATACAGAGTTTGGGTGGTGGGGAGTCCCAGAAGGTTCGTAGTGACGACTTCGACGACTGTTGCGCCGGCGCTGCGGAGGGAGATCAGCGACGCACGGATGGCACGGAGGTGGGATGGCCTACCCATCGACGACGGTAACGGTCTGTGCGCCCACGAAGACGGACAAGAAGAGGGCGACTGCAAGGGAATATGCGCACTTCATCGTCGAGGACGGCGGGGCAGTGTGTTGTCGGCAAGTTCGGCAGATAACCCCGACGCAAAATAAACAATATCTCTTTTATGGCTGATCGATTCCGTCGACCTCTGCTCGCTCTTTTTCTTTCGCGGTCGTTTTCGGCGTCGGCCACAAAGGCGAGAAAAATGCCTCCCAAAAAAGCCTCTGCTCAGGAGAAAAAGGTGCTGCTGGGCCGTCCAAGCAACAACCTCAAGATCGGCATCGTCGGTGCGTCGGTCTCGCTCCTTTCCCCCTCGAGTTCACCTCGTTCCGCTAGGTCTGCCCAACGTCGGAAAGTCGTCCTTTTTCAACGCCCTCTCCAACACGGGTTCGTCCTTCTCGACTTCCTCCTGCAATCCACTCAATCCCGCACAGACCTCGGCAAGGCTGCCAACTTTCCGTATGCAACGATAAATCCAGAGGAGGCGCGCATCCCCGTCCCCGATTCTCGATTTGAGTGGCTCTGCGATCTCTACAAACCGGCCTCTCGCGTTCCGGCTTTTCTCACATGTATCGATATCGCTGGTTTGACTGCTGTGCGTGCTCACGCGCGCTTCGCTCAGCTACGTCTGAATCAAGATTAGGGCGCATCGACGGGTGCAGGTCTTGGAAATGCCTTCTTGTCGCACGTGCGAGCCGTGGACGGCATCTTTCAAGTAGTCCGTGCGTTCGATGACGCCGAAGTCATCCACGTCGAGGGTGACGTAAATCCCCTACGAGACATGGAGATCATCCAAACGGAACTGCGGCTCAAGGACATAGAGTGGGTAGAGAAACACTTGGATGGTCTCAAGCGTACCGGTCGGTCTCTCGGGAACACCAGCTTGGCGGACAGGGCCAAGAAGGAGGAAATCGTGTGTTTTCCCCCACTTGCCTGGGTCAATCCCATGCGGACTAATCCCACAAGGCTACAGTCGAAAAGGTGTTGAAGACCCTGACAGTTGACAGCAAGGACGTGCGTAAAGGCGACTGGACAAACAAAGAGGTAAGCAACCCGAATCTCGATGGCTTTATTTCCTTCCTTCCTTCCTTGATGAAAAAGAGCTTTTGCTCGAATAACCCAGCTCATTGAGGCGGGAGTAACGCCCACACATGCCTGTGATATGACGTCCAATCTGATATTTTCAATGCCGACTTTGGACTTCTCATCGTTGGAAGCATGCTAACGCCCCCTTTAGGTAAATATCCATCCCTTGCTCTTCTGCTTTGCTGGGGTGCATTTGACGCCGAGTGCGCCATGAAACCAACGATTCTATCTACGTCGCCAAACTCACGAGCGCTTAGAACTGATCATAGCTGGTAGATCGAAGTCGTCAATGGTCTTTCCCTGTTGACCGCGAAGCCCGTCACATATCTCGTCAACCTGAGCGAAGCCGACTACACTAGGAAAAAGAATAAATGGTACGCGACAGCTCTCTGTTTGCAAGCTCCTTACTGAACCCCTCTAGGCTGCCAAAGATCAAGGCGTGGATCGATACCAACAATCCCGGCGACCCTTTGATACCATTTTCCGTTGCACTCGAGGAACGTCTTTCTACGCTGAATGAAGAAGATAAAGCGGCAGCCCAGAAGGATGGAGCTCAGAGCGCGCTGGGTAAGATCACTCAAGCAGGATATACTTCTCTTGACGTGCGTGATCTACACGATGTGATCTTCGATCTGTACTCATCGTTTCCATGTCCAGCTCATCCGGTACTTTACGTGTGGGCCCGATGAAGTGAGGGCGTGGACGATTCGACGCGGCACCAAGGCGCCTCAGGCTGCCGGCGTCATCCAGTGCGTTTTTGCGCTGAGTTCACCTTTGACTGTCGCTCAATCGTGGACCAGCTCTGACTTTGAGAACAAATTCGTGTGCGGTGAAATCATGACCTTTGACGACCTCAAAGAGTACGGCAGCGAAAGCGCTGTCAAGGCCGCGGGGAAGTTGCGACAGCAAGGCAAGCCCTACGAGAGTGAGATTGCTCTTACGAGCCGCCGCGTACTTGCCTGATCTCATTCGCAGTGGTCGACGGAGATATTGCTTATTGGAAGGCCGGGGCATGAGTTTGCAAGACAAGAAGCCGTGTATGCTACGGAAACTCGATATGCTAGAAGCACGTTGATGTAATCATGGATCGTAAAACAATCGTAGAAGCGTTGAAATCACATTCGCCTCAAGCAGAGCGCGGCCCACGATGTAGTGGACGTCTTTTTTTCCCCACCCGGATACACACGACCTTCAAAGCAAAAAAAAAAAAAAACGCATTGACCTACTATTGCTTGTTTTCGTCCTCGTCGCGATCGGGGTGGAACGGATCGTCGATGATGGACTCTAGGTAGGCGAGGGCGGCCTGCAGGGTGTGGTCTAGTACGGCGCGAACCGGTTGTCGTTGACGAAATCACTGCGCACCCGCCCGACCTCGCTCATCTCCTGCTGCTCGTCGCCGTCGAGTGTCTCGAAGCGGTCATCGGACACGAAATTGAAGTCACCGTCGAGCTCGTCGTCTTCGGACGCGTCTGGGTCCGGGTGGAGGGACGTACAGAGGGACATGGCTTCGAAGATGGGTTCCACTGCGAGGCAGGGTGAGCAGAGGGTCGCGCGCGGGAGAGGGGACGCACGGGACGCAGGGTCCTGGGGTACGATGGTGAGCTCGCGCATGTCGGCCATGTCCTCGTCGACGGGCGCGTCGTCGTTGGCCTCGGTGGACTCGTCGAGCTGGCAATATATGGAGGGGGGGTCTCCGCGGGATATCGCGTGGAGGGTGATGGCGGGGTAGTTGACCTGGAGACCGCGTCCGGTGGAGGACATGAACACGAGCGCGCTGGGGAAAGATGAGCGGACGGACAGCGAGAAGGACGATCGGAGGACCTTTCGACGACGTAGAGCACGCCGGCAGCGCAGTCGTCGAGGGAGAAGGCATCGAGGGGAGGATCGAGCCTGAGTGCGACGTTGTCCTGTCTGTGGCGAAGGACGGGGCGGATGTCGGCAAAGGACGAGGGCGTCGATGCGAGCATGTTCGAGTGCTCCTCTGCGGAGACGAACTCGGGCAGTGCGTGGATCACGACCGTCGACGACATGTCTGTCGTGGGCACAGCCGTACGGCGTATTTATACCGCTCGTTCCAACCTGCCACTCCCATCCCCATGTCGGCCCCCCACGAACCAGCCCTGCTCGCCCACGTCGCCAGCCAGATGCAGCTCGACGTCGCGTTTCTGGAGTCGCAACGCTATCTCTCGTCCCAGGACGCGGCGACGATGAGAGAGATCATCGGACGTCTCCCAGTCCAGTCCCGGTCCAGCGTCACCACCATGACGCGCGTCAGCACGCCACCCGCTGGCGCACGCGCCGTTCCGCCTCCTCCGAGGCCCGTGGCCGCGCCGTCGTCTGCGGTCTACGCTCGCGCCGTGTGGGCTTACAACGAAGACGGAGCGGTGCGTCTCGCGACTGATGCGCTTGCCTGTGATTGACTCCCGGCGACAGGAACCCAACGATCTCTCGTTTGCCGTTGGCGAGACGATCCAAGTCCTTTCGGAGAAGAACGAGGACTGGTGGCTGGGCAGGGCGCGCGGAAAGGAGGGGCTGTTCCCCTCGAATCACGTCGAGAAGATGGATTCTGCTCCAGCCGGCACAGCCAGACCGTACCGCCCGTTCGGAGCTGCGCTCCACGGGACGGACGTGCCCCCGTCGAGCGGGGAGGGCGTCAACTCGATCGGGCTGCAGACGGCGTCGGGGCAGGCCGAGAAGAAGGGCAAGTACGGCGCGCTGGGCAACACGGTGAGCGCCGAGCGCACTCTGCAGCGCCCCCGCTGACGGGACACGCAGATGGCACACTCTGCGGCGGGCGGTGTCGGGTTTGGTGCCGGTGCTGCGATCGCAGGGGGTCTCGTGAACGCGATATTCTGAGTAGAACACGTTACATAATAGATATCACGTGTACTGCGCAGCCTTTGCGGCGACGGTCTCCACGCAACTCGACACATATTTCATCGGCGTATTCGACCACAAGTCCCCCCCATCATGCCATTCCTGGACGCCCTGGACCGAGTCCTGCCCAAGAGGAGGAACGTGCCGGTGCTGAGCAGGTCGATGTCTGGTGGACTTGGAGGAGGGGTCATCAGCTATCGCGACGATGTGAGGTTCTTTCCCGTCCCTTCTCTCGCACCTCTTGCCGCAGACTTTCCAACCTTGTTTACGTAATTCTTCCTTGTCTCCTGATGCCTGCATGGACCAGTCGGGCACGCTGGTCTTTCTCCTCTTCGTGCCCCTCCTATGGGTCGTATGGCTCGCGGTCATTCTCCTCTTCGTCCGTGTCCTCGTCCACCAACGTTGACTTCGCTCCAGATGATCCTGTCCAAGCCTGCCATCATATTCCACACCTCCCAAGTCTTTTTCAACTTTCTCTCCATGGCTTGTTTCGCCAGCGTCGCCAGTTTCCAGGCAAAATGGAGCGTCGGCCCCTGTGAGTCTCGCCCTAATTCCACACGCACCACAGGTGCCTGACCCTTGCCCAGCTGGACTCACCGCATTCGCCCTCTTCGTCTCCATCACCGGCATTTTCCTCTCGCTTTTTCTCCTCTTCGTCCCCGTGGTCTACGAAAAATACCACAAATTCGGTGGTCTCGCTCGCGCCATCCAGGAGGTACGCGTCGGTTTCATTCTCACGGGGGTGGGCTGCACGTTCAGCCTTCTTATCGCGTGCGTTTCCGTTTTCCGTCCTCGTGTTTCCATTCCTCATGTCGCCTTCACTTCCAGCTTCGTGACCACCATCTCGGCGTGGACACAGGCTGGATGCAAGAACGCCAAGAACGATCCCCACGCGTCCCTTGGCGACGGTTTCGTTAACGCCTTGCCTTCTTGGTGCAGCACCAAAAAGGCCGGTTGCATATTCTTCTGGCTCGCCTTTGGTAACGCGCTGCCACCGATCGTTCGAGCTGGCCCTCGCTCACTTGCTCTCTAGGCTTTTGGCTTGCATCTCTCGTTCTCCTCGTCGTCGATTGGCGATCGGGCAATCTTACGACGCGTCGATTGGACCCGCCGTTCCCCCGCCCGGACATCGACGAAGCTGACGAGGCTGACGAGGAATCACCAAGAACCTCGTATCGACCCGTAGGCTCTGTGGCACCACCTTCCGCCGCCGAGACCAGCCAAACCAGCACTGCTTCCGCACCCGCGGCGGCTGCCCCTCGACGTTCCACCTATGACAACTCCAACGCCGCGAGTTCACCTTTTGGTGACGACGCCAACCGTTGGTCCGCAGCCAGCACGACTGCCCCGAATACAACCGTGTATTCGAGCAGCGCGGTGCGGACCAGCGGGTATGCCACGCCCCCCGACGCCTTGTCGCGGCAATCCCTGGACGCGTACGGCGCGTTCTCGGACCCTGCCCCGTCAGGGTTCGGTGGCGTGTCGAGTTCGTTTGCGCCACAAGCCGCTGGAGACCCGAACGCGCCGCGAATAAGTCGGACGATGCAATATGCAGATCCATACGCCGCCGTCCGGGCATCGTTGGCCGCGAGTGGACACACTGCGCCCCCGAGCTACGATTCGTATTCTGGATACCAGGATCGCTGACGTGGGTGGACGTGGTGGAGATGTAGTTGCTTTGCTTTGACGTTTTAAGATAATTATGGACAGTCTTGTTGTCTGCGGAGCCTAAGCTAATTATGTCGACGGCGTACCTTAGATGTCTTGTGTGTATCCTACTTGTTGTGGTCGACTCCGGTCTCACGCCGGTTTGTTTGGTTCGTATCCTCGACGCGATGGACGCGAACACTCCGCATTCCAGAGGACTCCTCTCGCACGTACTCAGCTTCGTTTCGAGGGAGTTCGAGTCCTTCGTCGTCAATGCCACCGCCCGTCCAGTCAGTTCGCACCTCTCAAACTTCACTTTGATGCTAATCCTGGCTGTCTTCAGGAAAACCAACGTATATCCACCGGGCGCGTCAAGACTTCGACACGACGGCACGTACGCGACGCCGAGAGGAACCTGAGCGATGACGAGGCAAGGTACAGGCTGCGCACGTACCACCGCCGACCGCGTGAGCGACGTGCCGACAAGTCTGATCTCGCCCCTCCCAAACCACGCTCCAAGTCGTCGGACTGCAGGGGGGGTCGCGACGACCGTTCGCAGGTAGCGCACGTCGACAACGAGCGAGGTAAGGGCTTTTTTCGTTCTCCACGTGTTTTTTGGGGGGGCGTTGAACCGTGTGCGGCTAGTACTTTCCGCGAACGAGAAGGAGCGCCCGACGTCATCTGTGCCGCCGCGACCTCCCTCTGGGTTTCTGGTACCTGCTCTGCCGCCCAAGTTGAAAAAACAGCCGTCGATCACCATGCCTGGTTCCCTCTTTCCCCGCTCTCCCTCGCTTCTGCCAGAAAGGCCAGACGTCGAGCAATACACGCCAGCGCCAGCGACCCTCCTCGATCCCATCTCCGTCCGACCCTCCCGTCTTTCCCGCCGCGACGCCGAGGCTGGTCCGTCTGGGACGCACCCGGACGACCCCACCCAGCCCTCGCTCGACGAATATGTCTCCCCCTGGCGCACCCGCTCCGTCGCCTCCGTCAAGGATGCCGTGCACCGGTTCAATGTGTCTGACGGCGCCGAGGCCGACTTTTCGCTCATGTTGCCTAGTCCGCACTCGTCCCCGGCGAAGCCCTTGTCCAAAGGGCGCGCTGTCGGAGAAGCGTCGCCGCTGCTCACCATGTCGGACCCTACTTCCCCGCTGAGGGCCTCGACTCTTGATTCGACGAAGGGCAAGGAACGCGCGCACAACGACAACGACGACGACTTGGATTTCATCGTCGGTGGCAGCGCGGTGCAGGACGGTGTACATGCCAAGGAACGCGAGTTGGACGCCGCGCGAGAGGAACAGCGAGAGCACGAGCGACGGTGGAGTGGGGATCAGAGTAGGCGCGCCTCGGACGAGCGGGAGCGGGACAAGCGGCGCATTAGGGCCCTCGAGGAGGAGGTCAGGTGGTTGAAAGAAGAGGCGAGTCATTTCTATCTGTGATTTCATCCCCCTGCGACTGGAGCATCTCGACAGCTTTCCAGGAGCCAAGCTCGGTCATCTGCTCCACCCTCGGTTGCGCCTCCCCCTCCCCCTCCCCCACCCCCGCCTCCGCTTCCTCCTCTTCCGCTGCGCATCGACACGACCCCTTATACTCCTACTTCTATGTTTGCATCCGCTCGTGCATCGCTACGACACGCGATGACCCCCGTCGAAGCGCCCATCAACAACCCTGGACTGAACAAGACCAAGCGGACGGGTCAGCCCACCGTCAACGTCCCCTCCGAAAAGATGGCCGCATTTCTGCACGAGATCAAGACGGCCAAGCTGAGAAAGGTCGGCTCCGGTCTGAACACGATGGGGGGCGACGGCGTCGCAGGGCCGTCTGGGCTCAGCAAGAGTGTGAGCGCGACGACGAGTTCCACGGAGGCGCGCGCGGCGGCGAAACTTAGTGCACAGGAGTTGCAGCGCCGCAAGTCGTTGGCGAGTCTTCGCGTCCCGATCGGGTCTGCGCTGGCTGCACCTGTGTCACTGTCCGCGTTGGGAGCAGATCTTCGCGTGGGCCAAAAGCGCAAGGCGGATGCGCTGGGCGTCGACGAGGTGATACCTTGTATGCCGTGTTGTCTCGTATCGATGGCCGGGTACTTACCACCGCCGACAGACGCAGCAAAACGCCGCATGACAGAGTCGTCTACCCAAATTTCTTCAGGAACAGACCAGCATGCTACTGCAGCCGGTGTTTCTCTCCCGCCTCCCCAAGTGCCAAACAATGAAACGGACTTGACTACCCCTTCACTCTGCTCGGATCGAGAGGAGAACAGCATCGAGGACCAGGTCCCGTCCACTCCTCGAGCCATCAGTCCTGAATCCGTCCCTCGCCGTGTCTCTGACTTATTCGACAAGCGTCCGCCAACGTCTCCCGTGCCATTACCCACTCCTCGAAGGCCCTCAGCGCCGGCACGTACCAAACGGGGAGCGACTCCAAGGCCAAAGTCTCTTCCCCTGGAATCAGATGAAGACGAGAAAGAGTCTGCACCTGTTCCATTCGTCTCGCTCATTCCCCTCTCTAAATCCAAACCGAACAAGAAAGCGAAACCCACCTTGACAGGCAAAGGCCGTCCACGAGTGTCGCAACCTAACGGTCGCCCGTCGAGTTCGGCATCGAACACCCAGAACAAGCGCAGGAAGCGCCACAAACGACGTCAGACGCTCGACGAAGAGATGAGCGCCGCCAAAGCACGTTCTTGCGACATAGACGACGAGCTGGATCCGGAAGAGGAGGTGGACGTGTTCACGGCCACAGGAACGAGGAGCTCGCGGCGAGGTTTTCTTGCACATGGCGGGGGCGGGGGCGCCCCTGTATTCATGGGCGTGGGGTATGTAGATGGAGCAGGGATGGAAAGCGAGGACGAGCTGGCAGGACCTCAACCTCGGAGACAGTCCAAGTCCACCTCTCTCATTCCCCGCCCCAAAGCTAGAGCATGAATCTCGAAGATACCTCCATTTTTTATTATTTATTTGTATTTCTTGTGTGAGTATGACCTTAGTGTTGTGGAAGTGGCTTTGAAAGGTTCACTGTTTGGGTAAATGACACTTGTGCATGAAAAAGTTGTCAATTACAGATGTGTAGAAGAGCTAGATGGAGAGCTGAAGAATCACCAGGAACCTTAGTTGTATGTTTATGAATTCTGCATCAGTAAATCACCTTTTTTGGCACAGTGACACACCATGGCACAGTATTCACACAGTTGTGCCATTTTTTTTAGAATCCTAGTTTATTGTCTGTGAGGTAGTGCCTTTTGCTAGATAGTACTTCCAATGTAAGTAGATAGTTGTATCATTTGCAAAGGTCTAGATATTAGCTCAAGGTCCCTTAGTGAGGGAGCAGTGAGATTTGCAGAGTACCTAGGGGGCATGATTAAGAGAGATATGATATGGGTATTGTAAGTTGAGACTAAGCATGACTGTGATAGCAAGAATTAAGTTGTTTGTGAATGGTGAAGGTGGAAAAATGGAAGAATAAAACAGAAAATGAAAAGGTGGGTGGAGAAATGAGGAGAGGATGGGAATGGGTTTGCTTTTGGTGGGGTTGTGCATGTGGAATTGGTTGGTGGGAAAGGCATTATGTCTGTCATTTGTCTTTGGGCAACAAAGTTGTGGTATGTGTCCTGGAATTTGGCTGTCATGTGGATGAAGGTCAACATACAGTGACTTTAAAAACCTTTTTCATACTAACCCCAACAGCAGTGTGGTAATTCTGCTTAGGTCTAGTACCTACCATTGGCTATAAAATTGCTCCCTGGATCATGTGATTTGGTTCACAGGGGGTGGAGATATGTACATCACAAGACAGCAATAATGGAAAGGGTTTTTATACTTTTTGAATTGGTAGGTAGATTCTTATGTTAGTACAAAGATATACATTTTAATAGTTGGTCTGAGTTGAAAAAAGTTCACACACGCCTTGATATTGCAATTTTTTTTTTGCTCACTAAGCTCATCACCTTTTTTTTTTTGATTGACTATTTTAACTAGGATATTGTTAGGTACATCAATGTTCTTTCTATGATACCAAAGTGACATTCTAAACAGGTTCTACCATCACTATAGATATTTAAAGCTATGTGTGTATAATTTTT